>APFE030994662.1:65441-76726 GCA_000404065.3 Pinus taeda | reverse complement strand
ATACTTCATCACTCATACCTGAACCAGATGTCGAACCTGTATCTGTCGTATTTGCCTCCTTCTTCTTTGTCGAAGACTCTGCTTTTGAAGTTTGCTGCTGTCGCTTCTAGCAGTCCTTCTTTAAATGCCCTAATTTGCCACAAAACCAGTACTTTAGCTTACTCTTCTTCCCTTTTGACTTTGAACGCGAGTCACTCGGCTTCCTGGGGCGTCTTTCTTTCAAATGACCTCTAACCATCATAGCTTCTGATGTAGAGGTTTCGGAATGCGACTTCCTCTTTGTTTCTTCCGATAATAAGGATGAAACTACATCATCAAACTTAATAGTTTCTGATGAACTAAGACTTATAGAAGTAACAAAATGATCCCATGATTCGGGCAACGAGCACAATAAAGTAATAGCTTTATCCTCGGATTGAATTTTTACTTCTATACTTCGTAATTGCACAAGAAGAGTATTAAAAGCATTTAAATGATCAGCAATCGATGTACCTTCCTTCTTTTGCAAACTGTACAACTTTCGCTTCAGGAGAATCCTATTGGTTAAGGATTTGGTCATGTACAGTTTCTCCTGTTTCGTCCACAAACCAGCAGTTGTTGTCTCTGACACTATATTAAACAGGACATCATCAGCTACACACAGTCGAATAACACTTATTTCTCTTTCATCCATCTCGGCCCACTCATTATCTGTGATGTTGTAAGGCTGTTTGGATTTTCCCAACAATGCCTTTGCCACACCATGTTGGACAAGCAAATCGTACATCTTCATCTTCCAGATCTCGAAATAATTTTTGCCATTAAACTTCTCAATTTCAAACCAGGCACTCTGAGTTTTCGCCATTTTGTATCAACCAAAAGACACAATAATCTCGAAAATCCATCTTTTAAATACCAACAATTAATTTAAAAAAACTGTGTATGCCTTATATTACACTTCCTTTGTTTTTTAAAAAACTAGCAAACTTATTTTTTGTGTGAATTACAATACATAAAAAACCGAGTATCAAATTGTACCAATTCTACAATTTGTGGCAAATATATATCACAACACACCACAAATAGGGATACTCAAAATCAGCACACCACAACCCGGTTGGCTCTTCAAACAAATCCGCGACTCGACCCAGTATTTATTACCGATGCAGTTGATTCTTTCAAATCGTGCATATCAGTGTCAATATAATCAACAACGGTGGCCAATAAAATATCAAATCTAGATCTAAGATGCCACACCCAACAAGCATTGACAAGGACAAAGCTCTAAAAAATCCAATCTTAATGTAAATAAAACGACTGCAGATTGACTACGCTTAGAGGCAAAGGTGTGCATCTATTTATTTTAACACAACACCCTCACGCAATGAATAAACCAACTTAACACGCAGTTCCACACATGGTTTCAACGTAGGTTTAGAAAACAAAAAATACCTCCACGCAGGTTGGACAGCAGTCCAACACGCCTCTGGAAATCAACTGCGCTCCACCTCCACGCAACACCAGGCACCAACGCTCCAGCAATGCACCAGCAATAAATTGAATACCCCCTCCACGCAGCAATGAATTAAATACCTCCACTCAGCACACCAACAACTTTGTAATACACCAGCACCAACAATTATATGCGCCCTTCAATCACTCCGCATCGGGCATGAATACCCCCCATCGCCATGGCCATAAGAAGTAAACCGATGCATTTTTGTCGCTGCCATGCACCACCAGCACACACCACCAGCAATCAACAAAATTATACAAAAATTATGCTGCGGGACTGGTTTCCATAAAAGGGCGTCGAGCAGATTTCGTAGTCGTAGAAGCTGCTCCAATACACCACGCACCAATCCTGCTTATGTAGATACGCTCCACGCA
The DNA here is from genome assembly GCA_000404065.3 of Pinus taeda. Lineage (NCBI taxonomy): Eukaryota > Viridiplantae > Streptophyta > Pinopsida > Pinales > Pinaceae > Pinus > Pinus taeda. The sequence goes on along the minus strand of APFE030994662.1, from coordinate 74,857 downwards.
TCAGCACCAGTGGACATACGCAGATACGCTCCATGCAGAGAACAATCGACCTCCACGCAGGTGGAACAAACGACCTCCACGCAGCAATGTTCTCTGGTTTGCACGTTGGCAATTCACCTCAAACATTGCTCTAATACCATTTGATAGAGGCAAGGTTTGAAGAAAACAATAAAATATATACACAGTAATTAAATCATGCACAGAAGAAAAAGAAAATTAACGTGGTTGACCCAACCAATCTGGGCTACGTCCACCAAACATAGGCATCGGGAATTCTTTATTAATCAAACAGAAGATTAAAAAATTAATCAAGTTCCTCACAAACTCTCACCAAAAACAATCCATATGGACATCTGATTTATAGCTAAGAGAATCTAACTGCCTCATAAATCCTCTCACATCAAATATAGGATGCATTAACTCTCTCCCAACAACCTGGAGCTAATCTAGCAACAAATTCCTATTGTTGTCTGCTAGGCCCCTATACTACTAGTCTAACCCCTTATTTTTATTAGTACAAACCACTTATTATATTTATGTACCCATGTAATGCCCATATTGTTACTATTGTGCCCCATAGAGGCCCACTATTGTTATTATTGTGCCCTTACATTATTATTGTTATGTCGGCTTTGATTATGTTATGAGCCCTTAGACTCCTATATATAGAAAGGATGTCTTTTCATTTGTATCATGGAAGAATTGTTCATTTATGTAATGTAAAGGAGGTTGCCCCCTCGAAGAGGCTGAATTCTAAGGCGTGGATCTCTCTTTTCTATCTTTTTGTGAGTTGGTTTCATAACAACCATTCTCTCTAAATCCAATCACAATACTTGTAGAGCTACAACCTCTGGCCCTGAGTCTTGCCTCCCCATCCTATAATAAGACCTCAAGCCCCTTCTTCTCACTCACAGAGACAAATATTACACTATATCTGAATTTTGGTACAAATAATACATCTTATACATGCATAACTGATCCTGACTCCATCCGGAATGGCACAACTCTTGATCCTAAAATATCCTTCTGGCTCTTGTCACCCAACACCATGTGTAACTTTGGGTCCCACTCAACTAGAGTCTCAAATACCTCCTCTAACCCTGTCATATGTTTCAACACACCACTATCCATGTACCATGAATCCTCATCGATGGTACCCTACGAAAAATGATAGATCATAGCAATGTCATCCTCCTTCAACCTCCTCATGAGAGCATCTATCTCAGTAGAAGTGGCAACATTGGAAAACTACTTTCCTCTCTTCTCATCATATCTCGTCTTCTTCTTCATTGGACATCTTGATGAAAAATGAACCATATCGCCACAGTTAAAACACTTGAATTTACTTGAGTCCTTGTTCTACTTATCCTTCATTTATGCTGCAAGTACCATGTCATCATCTGAAGCCTTCTTCTTCAGATGAAGATCCTTGTCTCATACTCTTCTTGAATGAATTCATCCCATAACCTATTCCAGTCTAGAAACTTCTCTCTGGCAATGATCCCCTTGATGAAATGTTTTCATTCCTCGGTGAATCCTTTCAAAGAAATCCTCGCCATATCATAATCTAAAATAGTCACACCAACGATAACAAGCTCATATTTTACTTGAGACAAACTCGTCAGATACAAAGTCACTCCTTCACCTTGTATAATCTTGGTGGACTTCAACTTCTCCTCCAATACTAGTACTTGGTTCTTGTTCTTATTCAGGAAAAAATTCTGAAGTGCCATCAAAATCTCATGTGCAGTGTTCTTCCCTGACATATGAGGTATTAGGGGGTCCTTCACACCATGTAGGATGATCAATCTCGTTCTCGTATACAATTCCTCATACATTCACAGTTCATTAGGGTCAGTTGGATTTTTGATCTCTTTCTCAATGAAATCCCATATCCCATTGAGCTACAATACCAAATTGATCCTTTCCTTCCTAGGACTATATTTGGACAACCCTTCCAACCTATCCTCATACTAGAGACCAACCCGCAACTTTGACATTATAGTGAGCCCTTAACCTACAATGTGACCAAATATCTTTTAAGTTGTACCTCAATGTGCACTCTTTGATTCATTGTCTCCTAAAGTAGACCAGACACGCTTTGATACCATGTTGAAGTTCCATGACCCTAGTGTCTAGGATAGAATCTTAAATCTCTGATGCTACCAAACCAAGAATCTCAACAAATCTACTTTGCACAATAGAACAGTATAATGTAGTAAATCAATCACGTGCACAATAAGAACAATAACAACAATATATGTAACCCAACTTCGTTATATTATCAAAATATAATACAACATTCTAGGGCTTGTGTACAGGGATAATGGACCTCAAATATCCACAAGTACAAGAATACAAGACACAATGACAACCCCGCTACTCTAGTGCACAATCACAACCTCTATGTCGTATCTCATCCTGCTAGTCCTTCACTTCTGATATTCTCTCTAGTTTCTCTTCGGTCCATCAAGAAACAACACACATAGACTCCAAGAGGGATGCCACTTATCACTGCTGCAAGTCACTTCTGCTACAATGAACACGAGTTGATCCAATCTACTCCTCTAGGCTGGCCAATACCTGAGCATCAATTTTCCTTCTTAGTAGCTTCCTTCATCCATCAAAGAGCTACAAATTAGGCTCAATACTTCACCCAATCATGCAACAGTCCAAAGTCCTTATTATTTTATGCTCTAGGGCTACTTTAGACATCTACACATTGGCCTCCATTAGTCCAAAGATGCCCAATACTTCACTGTAGAATCTGTTCCTACGTTAGGGCTTATAACCCCCAAGTCAAGCCCAACCACTTAGCTTCCACAGGTTGCAAATGAATCCCATCCAACTAGGAATCTATCTCAATAAAAAACCACCATAAATACATAATTCACCTCTTCTCATGGGATGATGTGTACTATTGTGGGTCTGCACTATTGGTTAGGGCTACAACAAGCACTACTACAACACTTTCCTTCACGTCCCAAACCTCCTCTACAACTACTTCTTCCGTTCAAATAGACCAGAAAACTCTTTGATGTAGATCTAGGCTATAAACAACCCCCAACAAGCCTCCATGCCTACCAGAACACGAGGTTTGTGTCTGATGCTTTCTCTGCTCCTTAGAATAGGCTTTCAACCCATGGTTCAAGATACTTATGGTCTGTGTCCTACCTACAATTAACCTCCAGAAATGTAACCCGTTCAACAGAAGTGAACCCTCCTCAAATCACATGAAAACACACCATAAATTCATCCCAGAATTGTGGCTACCTCTCATCTTGAAGCTTAGACCTATGGGATAGAGTAAACACACACAAACATGCCAAACACTTGTCCTCCTTGCTCCTCTAATTTGTGGCTGCATTAGAGATAGTTTTCTATGAAAAGATGCACATTTGGATGAGTAAAATGACTCCAAATGTGATGCTCATTATATTCAAAAATTCATATCACACTAAGGACAACTCATATTTTGATGATTCTCGATGTGTTGGATTCTTCTCATCGTCCTGTATCATCTTAATCCATCACATGTCAAAAAATTCCTCATGGTTTTGGCCCAACTCCTTTGATTAACAAACCCCAACCTTGGGTTCCAAACCCACAATGACCTGTTGTGGTGCTCCAACCTCCAAAACCCAAACCCTAGGGCTTGGAATACCTCCCAAGCTATCAAAAATCAATAATGAGTAACCAACACATGGTTTATTTAATTACGTAATACCCTTGTGCAACATCCATATTAGTTCATAGGGAATTGTGAAGGATCTTTTTAGTATTTAATAGGAATTAGTTTAATGAACCCAAGAGGAATTATATATGAATGGTAGCTTAAAGTTTAGTGAAATTTCAATTTTAATTATATTTTTCAATGTTTATTTTAACAATATCTAATAGCTCTTTGGAAAAGTCCAGAAATCAAAGTAAAGGAGATCTCCCAAATATTAAAACTTTTACCAAACTTGTATAAGTTTCCTAACTTCTCAAGCCCCTAGATGCCTAGATACATTCTCCTGGAGGATGGAATGATCCTTTATAATCTCACCAAGAGGGAAGATGAGAAAGTATCCAAACTATAGCACGAGAGCTCTGCTGTCTTGGGAGAGGAGACCATACTACAAGTTGGAGGAGGGGATATTATTTGTTGAAGGTATACATTTGATGTACTTTCCTTTATATGGTTAATAAAAATCTATTTTCCCTTCCTTTCATGAATTTGTGTTCAGTATGTTATATGATCGTATCTATTGATTTTGATCTGATGATATTTCGAGGAAGATCAACCATTGTCCTTGTTTAGTTGTGTTTGTGTGTAGGGATAGAGATCTAGTACAGATATGTTGGATCGCTCGAGTGGAATGCATGATCTGCATAGAACTCAAAACCCTTCCCCGACATGCGAGGATTCCAGGTGTGATCTCTTATATTTATAGCATATATTTGACTGCTTGATGTATGCATGACCATCTGGATTGGGGATCATTATTAGATTGTATCAGCCATTATATATTTATTTATTTTTATTTTATTTTATTATTTTATTATTAATTTTTTTTTATATATTATTTATTTTTTTTTCCTGGTGATCTCAATCGGGCATGAGATTGCAGAGCAATAACTCCTTGAATAACTAAATGCAACAGAAGTGGTGCTTTTAATGAGAGCATTTTTATTTTTCCCTGTTTGTTTGGGATCTCCTCTTCTTCTTTATGGTTTTTTGTTTTCTCTTGTTCCCATTGAGTTCTATGTGGTTTTTTGGATTCATTTTAATCTCCATTGATTTTACTTGCTTTAGATTTGAGTTGATCTTAGATCTGGATTTTTATTTTTGTTTTTCTATGAGAGAAGAACAGATTTGGGAATTAAAATTGAATTTAGACATTTTTTGTACATAATTTCATTGAATTAACCACAGATCTAGATTCCTCTCGAAATCTTGCCCCAAAAAAACAAAATCACTGAAAACGGACACCGTATGAGGCTTTTATGGGTGATTGAAGTTTGCTAGTCGAATTTTTTCCTCGATTGCTCTCACAGAGAGTCATTCGTGTGACCAGGGTCTCTGGTCTCTTTCTTGCTAATGTTCTGAGAGTGACCTTGATCACTCTGATCTAGTTTTATGCTAGTGACTGGGCTTTTAAGCCCTAGAAAAGGCTTTGATCTATTATGATTTTCTTCACCCCTGTTTCTACTCAGTCTGGGCCATTGTTCTTCTACTGGGTTTGGTCCAAATTTGTTGTTGTTCGTCAGTTTCCTTTAGATCAGTCACTTGTTATCAAGGTGGGTTTTTCGTCTTTGATTAGGCTTAGGATCTATTATTATTTGTTGATCTACTTATAGGATTGTGTTATTTATGGTTTACTGTTATGCTGGATTGTGTTATTTTCTTTCCACAACTAGCCCACGTAGTTAATCGAGGGGTTAGAGGGGGGGTGGAGACCCCCCTTTATTGCACCGATTGCGTAGTGCGTGGGGGGGGGGGGGGGGAAGTCACAGGGGGTTTGAGAGATTCAGGTAACCCCCCTCTATGGGGTCCGGGGCATCGCCTTGGAAAATTTTGTTTTTGGACCCTATATTAGGTTGGGCAGACCTACCTATGGTTTTTTGCATAATTTCCACACATGTTTTTGGACGCGATGGTTTTCGGTCCATGGTTTTGGACGTGATGGTTTTAGGTCCATGGTATTAGATGCTTCGGCATGTATAAATATGTATTGTAACATTGAAAGGAACATAATGAAAAATCAAGCTGGTAGTCCCGATTTTGGGATCCAGGGGAAAATCTCTGTGTGTATGTGTTTTATATGTTATGCTCTCACATTGTCTATTTTCTGTGTTTTTTAGAATTCGTATGCAGGTAATTTCTGTACGGGGTTAAAACCTACATTTCGTATTAGAGCTGTTTTGGCTTCAAGGCGACGCCTTTGTTGCTGAGGGGTTTCACTCAGACCTGTGGTAGACCCTGTTTAGTGGTAGATTGATTCTAGTGGTAAAAGAAGATGGTGAGTAGTGGAAATATAGAGATCGAGAAATTTAATGGTCAGAGTTTTGAGTTGTGGAAACTCAAGATGGAGGATCTGTTGGTGGATAAAGATTAGTTGATCGCGGTAGATCTGGGTACTAAACCAATGGGAGTGTCTGATGAAGAATGGAAGAAGTTAGATCGGAAGGCAAAGAGCACAATAAGATTGTGTGTCTCAGATTCAGTATTGCTGAATGTATTAGGGGAAGCTATGGCTAAGGCTTTGTGGGATAGGTTGGGGACTTTGTACCAATATAAGTCTCCGGTGAATAAACTGTTCCTACGGAAAAAGATGTATAACCTGAGGATGACAGATGGAGACTCGGTGACAGAGCATCTGAACGCATTTAATATTGTGATAAGTCAGTTATTATCTGTTGATATTAAAATTTTAGATGAAGATAAGTGCATCAGTTCATTGTGTTCTCTACCAGGTTCGTGGGATAGTCTGGTTATTGTAATAGGTAGCAGTGAAACTACCTTGCAGTTTGATGAAATAGTCTCATCCATGCTGATGGAGGAGATGAGACAGAAAAATATGGAGAGCTAGAATGGTGATGCCTTGTCTGTACGAGGACGGTCCGAAAACAGAAACAAAAGTAAGTCATCGAGTGGGAGATCTAAATCTACAGGGAGATCTAAATCTCCAAGAAAACCTATAAAGGTGGTTTGCTGAAAATGCGGAAAGGAAGGGCACTACAAAAGGGATTGCAAATCTAAATCTCCTGACAAAGGAAAGGGATCTGATGATGCTCCTTCTGCAGAGGCAAAAGCCACCTCAGATGAAGGTGGGGATGTGTACTTGTCTTCTTCAAGTACACATGTATATCATGAGGCATGGTTGATTGACTCAGGTGCATCCTTCCACTTCACTTCCCATAGAGAGTGGTTCTGCGAGTATGAGAAATATGATGGCGGTGATGTATTCTTGGGGATGACAGGAAGGCTAACATCATTGGTCACGGAAAAGTAAAGTTGAAGTTGCAAGGTGGAAATGTTAGAATAGTTCCGGGTGTTCTGCATATTCCTACATTGGCTAGAAATATGATTTCTGTAAGCAAGATATATGATGCAGGTGTAAAAACAATGTTTGAGAAGGATACCTGAAAGATGGTTCGAAGAGTATTGGTATTGATGCGGGGAGTTTGGATTGGAACTCTATACAAGATGCAAGGTAGCACTGTTGTTGATGGGTGCAAAAGTTCTGTGGTTCCTAAAAGTGGAGCAGAAAATCTAGTGGTCTCTCGAGAGAAGACCATGCTATGGCATCAAAGGCTTGGACATATTGGAGAGAAGGGTCTTCTAATACTTCATCGTAAAGGTATGGTAGAAGGTATGAGTAATATCTCTTTGGATTTTGATTTTTGTGAAAATTTTGTATATGGGAAGAAGAATCAGGTGAGTTACCCCTTTGGTGGTAAGAGGGCGAAACAAATATTAGAAATTGCACACAATGATGTCTTTGGACCTGTGAAGGTTCCATCACTGGGTAAGTCTATGTACTATATATGATTTATATATGACTTCTGAAGGAATAAATGGATATATTTCCTTAAGAAGAAATCTGAAGTATTTGACAGGTTTAAAGAATTTAAGGCTCTGGTGAACACCAGACAGAGAAGAAGATAAAGGTGTTGAGGACAGATAATGGTGGAGAGTTTTGTAGTAAGGAATTTGAAGAATTTTGTAAGAAGTGTGGTATAGCACGACAAAAGACTACACCATACACACCTGAGAAAAATGGAGCTGCAGAAAGAATGAACAAGGCATTGATGGAAAGGGTAAGAAGCATGCTCAGTGGTGCCGGGTTAGGACAAGAATTCTGGGCAGAGTCGGTGGAGACTACATGTTACCTATTCAATAGATCACCTTCATCATCATTGGAAGATAAGACTCCACAAGAGGTATGGACTGGTAAGAAACCTTCTCTTTCACATCTGAGGGTATTTGGATGTGATGCACATGTACATGTTCCAAAGGAGAAAAGAACCAAGTTGGATAGTAAATATAAAAAGTGCATCTTTATTGGGTATAAGGATGGTTTAAAGGGTTATAAGATTTGGAACCAAGTAACAAGGAAGGTTGTGTACATCCGAGATGTGGTGTTCAGAGAGGTGAAATATGTTATTAAACTTGAAGTCCAACCAAAGAAACCTGAGAAGATAGATTTTGAGCTAAAGGAGGAAGAATAAAACTCTACAATAGAGGAGGAATCAGAAGATGAAGAGCCACAAACTCCGGGTGTGAAAAGATCAGTTCGAGAAAGAAGGCAGCCAAAAAGGTATAGTCCATCTAATTTTTGTTCAAATTTTGCTTTATCTATTACTGATGATGATCCCATAATTGTGAAGGAAGCAATAAATTCAGAGTATTGAAAACTCTGAAAAGAAGCCATGGTTGATGAAATGGCATCTTTGCACAAAAATGAGGCTTGAGATTTGGTGGAGTTGCTGGCTGGAAGTAAACCCATTGGCAACAAATGGGTGTTCAAGAAGAAGACAAATGAATAAGGAAAGATGGAGAAATACAAAGCTCGGTTGGTAGAAAAAGGTTATTCCCAGGTGCTGGGAATTGATTTTGGTGATACTTTTCTGCTGTTGCCAAGGTAACTTCTATTAGATTACTTTAATTTGTTGCTACTTATTTTTTATTTTGAGATAGAATAAATGGATGTGAAGACAACATTTCTTCATGGGGATCTGGAAGAGGAGATCTACATGAAGCAACCTGAAGGATTTACAGTGAAGGGTAAGAAAGAACTGATATGCACGTTAAAGAAGTCTCTGTATGGGTTAAAACAATCACCAAGGATGTGATATCAGAAATTTAACACATTTATACGGGGACTTGGCTTCACCAGAAGCAAAGAAGATCACTGTGTGTATTTTAAATTAATTGGTGACCATGTTGTTTATCTAGTCTTGTATGTGGATGATATGTTGCTTGTTGGAAATGATGAAGAAATTATCCAGGATTTGAAGACCCAATTGTCCTCCAAATTCGACATGAAATATTTTGGTGTTGAAAACTATATTTTGGGCATGGAAATTAAAAGAGATCAGGCAAAGAGGAAGCTCTGGTTAAACCAGAGGAAGTATGTCAAGACAATACTGCAGAGGTTTAATATGCAGGATAGTAAACCGGTGAAGGTTCCTATTCCTATTGGTGTGAGGTTATCTGTGCTGAACAGTGTCCCAAGACACAAGAAGAGGAAGAGGACATGTCCCGTGTTCCATATGCAAGTGCAGTCGGTAGCTTGATGTATGCAGTGGTCTGTACTAGACCAAACATTGCACATGCAATGGGAGTATTGAGCAGGTTTATGTCAAAACCAGGGAAGGAGCACTGGACAACAGTGAAGCGGGTTTTCAGGTATTTGCATGGCACTAGT
>APFE030994662.1:36057-49834 GCA_000404065.3 Pinus taeda | reverse complement strand
GATAGAAGACAAAAAGGTGTTGCTGGTAAAGGTGGACACTTTGAAGAATACTACAGATGCATTGACAAAATTTGTTAGCTCTGAGAAGTTCTCTTGGTGTAGAGAAACAATGGGTGCTTCAGGGCTGGAAAAATGACTAAGCTCTCTTGTGGCCCCCTGTGGAAAGAAAACAACAAGTGGGAGATTGTTGGGTTGTGTTATATTCTTTCCACATAGTTAACAGGGGGTTTGAGGGGTACCCGTAACGCCACTTTATGGGGTCTGGGGCAGCGCCCCGGAAAATTTTGGTTTTGGACCCTATGTTAGGTTGGGCGGACCCACCTATGGTTTTGTGCATGATTTTCGCACAGGTTTTTTTGGACGCGATGGTTTTCGGTCCATGGTTTTTGGATGCGATGGTTTTCGGTCCATGGTATTGGATGCTTCGGCATGTATAAATATGTATTGTAACATTGAAAGGAACATAATGAAAAATGAAGCTGGTAGTCCCGGTTTTGGGATCCAGTGGGAAATCTCTGTGTATATGTGTTTTATGTGTTATGCTCTCGCATTTTTATTTTCATGTGAGTTAGAATTCGTATGCAGGTAATTTTTGTACGAGGTTAAAACCTACAAAGAAGAAGGGGTAAAAGTCTCTTATAAAAGCATTTACCTTTCAAAAAAGTGAAAAAGTGGGAGGCATAAGGTGAAATTTTAAAATTTGACTTCAAGGTATTTGAAGACTTGATATTGTATTTGGGCACACCATTATGATCACATGAAGGATTTCATGGTAAAATCTTATTTCTTTTGGCTTTTTCCCTAGACCACCCTGAAATTGGATAAAGAGGTCTAAGGACACTTGTACTTGTCTAAGTATGTACAAGTTTGGATGAGTGATTGTGAATTTCTTCTAAGTAAGAAGATATTAAAATCAAAATGATTGGATCCTTGCAAGGGGTAAAGTATCAAACTATTTCAAGTCAAAAGGTGTTGTAACAAGACCTAACTCAAATTGAATAAGGAAGTAATTAGTCAATATATTTTAATCATTAAATCATTGAAAAAAAAAGACTTTTTGGTGCATGATCAATAGTATCTGACACCCTAAGTTGATATAAATCAATTGAGCCTATGATAAAATAATAACTGAGTGAGTACAGACAAGCATGACAAGCAAGTGTATTAAGTGAAAAGTGGGTGAAGGCATAAAGTACCTACTAAATGCCTCTCAAGAAATTCAATATTTTAAATATTACAACCATTAATTTCATAGTAAAATTAAACTACTTGAGTGGAAACTATAGAAAAACTAAACCATAATTGATCAAATGGTAAACGCACTAGCATCTACAAGTCTTCAAAGATAAATAGATATAAAAGATCAAATGCTTCATGCACCTCAGACTAAATTAAGAGAAAAGTAGGATGAGACTGATGATATGATTGATGCAACTTCCATAGTGAAGGTTGATGCAATTTGTGATACAAAATATCTAACACAAAAGGATAATTTATATTGTGCTACAAATGAATTCATCCAAACAATTGATGCAATTTGTGGCACATAGGAGCTAATAGCACAGAGTGATGCAACATGTTGTACAAAAGACCTCATTCAAAAGTGTGATGCAATATGTAACATAGATGAAATAATGTAGGTGATTGATGCCTCTTGTGATACAAAAGACCTAATGATTGCAGATGAGTCACCATGACATAATGAAAACAACAACATCAACAAAAGTGAATGACGATGCAAAAGAACAACATCAAGAGATTTCCAAGATGATTGTTAGACCTTAGGAAGAGATGTCATTCAACAAAAATAGACATAGATTGGGATATGCCAAAGATGATAGCATTCATATTCCATATTACTCTAAGGAAATTCAGTTTGTGAGTGTGGGATTTATTGAAGATATTCAAAATTTGTTAAAAAAAAGTCAACATTATAAATGAGATAGTCATAGTAGAGTCAATGTTTTGATCTTCATCCTTGTCTTTATTATGGGAATACAAATCATATATAATAAAGATGTTGAAAGAAGAACAAAGATAAGAAAACGAATCCATTATGGATGGATAAATCCTTGAAGATGGAATCAAGAAGTAAATAAGCTACATAAGTCTTACAAACTAGTCAAGATAGATGTAAAGAAAAAGTTGTCTAAATAACTAAACAAAGAAAAAAAGTTTTTAACTAGTTATCGTATTAAAAAAATGGTACTCTCCACACCTCAAAGGGGGATAATAATGACAAAATAAATCCCCTCAACCTTTAATGGAGGAAGTAAATTGATGAAGTCAAATTGGTTAGTGGTAAACCAAAAACCACCACATTATTCAAAGAATATTTGTTAGTGGTCATCTAGAAACCACCACCTTATTCAAAGAAGATTCATTATCAAGAACCCACCTCAATATTCAAAGCAAACTGGTTAGTGGTAAATGATAAACCACTAGTTTTCATGGAAAATGAGTAGTGGTCAACTAGAAACAAACCCACCTAAAGAATCCAAATACCCAATGTGGATCCTTTCTAACAATGAATTATTGAAAAACCTCACACCTTGCACCTAATAAGGGGGAATATCTGATATCAGGCTTCAAGTTTTGAGGATTTATTAGTCAAATTTCAATTAACATTCAATCAACAATTAGGAATTCTAGCATAACAACTAGTCTATTAAACATAAAATCTATAATCATTCAATAGGAATGTTCAAACATAGAAACTGTTCACTTCCATATATTCAAATATTAGTATTTTTTTAGGGAAATCTTCATCTAAGCTCAATTAAATAGTTTTATAATGAAGATTAAAATAAATAAATAAATAAATATCAGTATAGGTATTGTACAATTATTTAGACTTGTAAATTGTGGGGGGTGGGGGGGGGGATGTTAGACTATGGGTCCTAAGGCAATCACAATGTTTGAGAATAGAATTTTCATGAGTTGTAATTCTTATCTTGATAAGGTGTTGTTATGATCCACTTATGAGTTGTTAGTGAGATCTAGATCTATATTTAGAAGAGCTAGAAGGTTAATCGATGTATTGTAAATTCATATCATGGGATTAACACAACACAATATAAGGGAAATAAGCCTTTTCAGCCACTTTACTTGTCTTGTCTTGCTCTTGCCAATTCTTAAAAAAGTTCATAAGAATTTGAAATAATCTCTTCAATTCTAAAAATTGTTAGGTTTTTTTATAAAGGTCAAGTCTTGTTGAAATATACTGAGTCATGCAAAGGAATTAAAAATGAGTCTAGGAGGCATTCTATCCATTTTTTCATTAACTTAGTAATTGAAATATAAATGAGTCTTAATGAATCTTTTAAGGATGAGATAAAAAATCCAACCATGTTTTAGAATATAATAACTAAAATTAAATCCTACCACACAATTTTAATGGTATGGGAATTGAGTCATACATATGTAATCAACATATTGGGAAGGTAAAGACAAAGTTAGCCTTAACATCATTTCCTGAGTATTTTTTTTATTTAAAGACCACATGGGAGTTACCATGTTGAATTGTAGTAATAAACATCAACACTCTCGGGGACATTCTTCGAGAATTTTTTACTATTTTTCATGCTATGAAAAAGTTTCCAAGGTGAACTTGGCAGAGGAGATTGGATTAGAGAGATTTTGGATTGTTGGATTAATTGCTTTATGTTTAATCTTTCTTCTAGAGTTGTATGTGTTATTTTGAGATTATGTTTAAGGATGATTTAGGGGGTTGGTATTTAATTAGATTTATAATCATGTGTTTCTCATATATATTAGCCAAATTGACATCAACACTACATTCATATTTGTAGGAGATGGCCCCTAATTTGGAAATTTGACTATTTTTGAAAAGATGATGAAGAGTTGTATAGTAGGCTCAAGCCTCATATAATTGGATCTTATGATTGCAAAAATATTGGTTCATAATGATGATTGATGTTGTTGATTTTAAGGTTGTATATGTAGAGTAGGAGGAGTGGACCCATTATTCAACATCAAACTCAATAGAGTTGGCACTTGCATTGGTTGGTACCTGTGTATTCTAGTAGGATGGACTAATAAGCACAAGGAACTTCTAAGTAGGGTGATATATTAATGAAGAAGAGGATGCACTGCGCATGCTTACACATATGAGGGTTAGCAAAAGGAGAGTGCACAAGAATAGTATGAGTTGAGGATATGATTGTGACATCCATGGTGTGGGCGACTTATGGAGGAGTGTACAAAGTAGGAAAAATTATTAGCATATTGATGATTTGTATGTAAACATATAGGCAAATGATTGTTGGTCCAAGTGAGTTCAAGGTTGTTGTGGATCATTTGAGTTGATGATTTGAGTTATATCCAGATGTTCTTATCTTGATGATGTAATAGGTGTTGGTGGTGGGGGGGGGAGGAGGCTTTGACACCTCTTTGAAGTGCATTAATGTTTAAGAAAATATTGATAACATGTATTTATGACTTTATGACTTGATTGTATTTATGATCAGCATAAGTGATTATTAGATTTATGAAGCAATTAAGTGAAGAGGATGTTACTTAGTTGTAATTATCATCCTTCTCTTTATCGTATCTTCCTAAAATGTTGCAAGAGTGTGTTGTATTATTTTAAAATATTTTTGTGATTGGATACTTGTAGGTTTTTAAAGTTCTTTGTCTCTTTAGTCATCAGAAGAAAGGATCATATTTATACAATTGCTTCATTACTTGATATGAATTTGGATTCTCTATTCTAGTTATGGTGTATTTATCTTCCTTGTTTCATGCTTAATGTTTATGTGCTCTAGGAACATAGCAAGAATGGCCAGGAAGATGCACCATATGTAAGAAATATGGTGAGTTTCTTAATCACTTATTACATTTTTATCCTTATGGTGTGCTTGTGTGGGTAGAGGAGGAGTTAAGTACTAGCTATAATGGGGTTGACAAAGTCATTTTGCGGGAAAATTTGGTTTCAAAATAAAGACTTGAAAGCTATTAGTGCTCTTCCTTACGTAATTGTGAGGGGAATTCAGTTAGCTTGTAATTTATATGTCTTCTAAGATAGATATATCTTATCCTTTCAATGTTCATTGTAAATTTGAGCAATATTTATAAATTTCAAAATCTCAAAAGCTACGAGAGGTTAGAATATTAAAACATCCTTGATTTGATAAATCAAATATGTTAGGGATGCGTTGATGGAACAAGAAAAGAAAATGGATCTATGTGTGATGCTAAAGGCTCTTTATATATGATCATTAATGTACAACAGTAAGGGATCTAACAAGTATGCAACGCTGATAGCTCGAATGCTACTATTAAAGAATCAAGGGATCTCTGACCTATAGGTATATGAAAACTCTAAGATTAATATAAACTAGATGAAATACAACTATAAAATTGAAAAGTAATTATTACTTCTTGTAGGCATGGATTTTATATTCTCATGCATGTCCTTCCATCACATGTTCTAAGAGCTTAATACTTAAAGGAAATGATATATAAAAGGTTGATTTATTGATGAGATTCAACTCTATTCTTATTATTCCCTGATGGGGGTGAGGTTCCAACAGATATTCATCGGAGAACCCATGGTTTCCACTTTCTGGTAGCAGGGCGATCATATGGTAATGAGTAACATGCAAAAGTATTGTTTGGCCAAGTTGGAGGTGGTCCTTGGGGAGCGTCTCATGGCCTCCACTTGGATCAAATCCTTATATGCGTGGATAGGTGGTGTGTTAAGTAATGTGTTCCTATGGTCAATGTTTTATCATATTTATTTCACAAGGGTGGGTAACGGTGTAGTTGGGTTCGATTATACCATAAGACATTATGTTTATGCTTTCGGCGCATGCATGGAGGTGTAGGCATATGGGGGATTGGATGTTGGTGTGATATGCTCTGACAGGTGATTGTGTTTCATTAATGATCGCCATATCATATGAGTTGTTGGGTTGGAAGAACCCAGGGAGAGGTCTTACACTTGGCGCTTGTTGGGAGTATGGTTTCAACCTCATTCTAGGACTGGGAAATGTCGAGTTTTGTCTATAATGTTATATATCTATTTTTTTGATGCACTAGGGTGGTGAATATTTGTAGTATGCTCAGGGTGGCTCCTCCCAATTTCACTTCTCTCAGGGTACACTCTAGACGTTCGTTACTTCCTTCGTAACTCTATTTTAAAGGTTAACTTCAGTTTCTTTATCAAAATACGTGATCTGGTGCTTTCTTTCCCCAGTGCCCAAGGTCTTGGAATTTTTAAGTCTTAGTACTAATCCTCGCTCTACATTTATCAACATCCAGGTCGTCTAGAGTTTCTTTTTGTTCATTTGTCACCAGGGTGTTTATGCTTTTGGTTTAGGTCAATTAAAGGTATATTGTTGATCCTCACTCTCAATTCTTTGAGGTTCAAGTTGTCCCATGTCTCTTTGTCAGGTATTGTCATGGGTGGGTGGTATCTTTGGTGGCTTTGGATCCTTTGTAGTTATCACACAAGCATTATTATTGGGAGTGTCTTGGGGTCAAGTGAAGGAAACCAATGTTCTTTGTGTGTTTTCTACATAAGTCATTGTCTAGGCCTTCATTTAAGTTGGTCGTGGTACTCCCTTCTGCAGACCTAAAATATATTGAGCCCTCTAGCATATCATTCAATTGGCCTACCTTTGTTGATGAAGTTTGGTACAAGTAGGTATTTTTCTTTCTGGTTCTAATGATGTTTGCAATCAAACCTTACAAGGGTCATATTGGAAAACACAGGGGGCCAATATGTCTTTTGTTTTGCACCTCAATTTTTGTCGTGTCCATTTAGGTTTAGATATACATTGTTGTAGGTTTCTAGATGATGTCAGTATCGTGTCTATACCTATGTATTCAAAGCTCCCAGTTTCTTTGTATGTGGTAATCTGGAGCCTAATCATTTAGTCCTATCTAGTCATTCATCCAAATTGTTTCAGTGGGTTGTCCCAACAGTTCTTTGTGAATTTTGCTTACAGGTTTTGACTTTGTATGGCTCCTTGGTAACGTTTAATCAGTCGTAGGGGAGGCACATCAGCGACATCCTCCTTTAGACACCGACAAATTTTTGGTTGGGATTCAGTTTCCAACTTCTTTGATGTTGTGCCTCAGGAGGTGCTAAAGGAAATTCATACCCTAGAAGCAAGATAATTTGGAAATATAATGTAACATTCAGATTCTAAACTTTGTGTTGGTAAAACCAAGTGGGTACTAGACCCAGGAAAATTGAGGAAGAGAAGGTTATACTTTCTGCACTTGTTATCTACACACAGACAAATGAACACTCTTCTTCATGTGGTGCTACGAGATAAACAGGTGGATAATTATAAACTCTTTGTTGATCAGGAGGAATTGAAAAGATAATGAGGGATATCTGATATGATATGGACGCCATTACAGTTCGTTTGAAGAAAATATAATGCTACATAACCTTAGACTCAGACATTAACTCCATTGAACCTTAGAATGTAAAAGTGGTTATCAATGCTACCCCAATCAACATGGGTAGTGAAAATTCCTCTTCATATCAAATGGTGATCATTCTGGATGAATGAATCTATTTTTGATTTTTTTCTCCCAAGAGTTGTTCTTATGTTCTCTTAGTATTTCAGCTTATAGTTGTTTTATTGTCCTAGTGGTTTTGTCTTTATCCTTATATGGTAATCAATTGGGTAGTGTGTATAATGGTCATTATAAGCATCTCTTATTTTTTATATGAGTGGATAATCCTCAAGTATATCTATTCACAATAAGCTGGTTTTTTTCTGCTAGAATGTCGGTAATTTTTTGAGTTTGTGACAACAATTTTTATATGGTTAATAAAATCAACATAGTGCTCCAAAAAAACATCAGTTATAATTGTGTTTTATATCGAATAAAAAACAAAACAAAAAAAACCACTATTCTTATTGTTCTTATTATTGAGTTCCAAAGAGAGATCATTCGAGCCCATGGTTAGTTGTTAGTGGTTAGTTGTTAGTGGTTGGAAATTTTTGGCTTTACGTGGTTGGTTTTAAATTTTTTATACTTTGTAAAACTCACTATATAATTTAGGTTAGTAATACTCTTTTCGTTTGCACGTCTTTGTTTGTGTAAAGAGATCCTAATTGAAATGAATTATCATTAGAATTTAATGATACTAATTATTGAATAATCTTTGATCAAGGTGCTTTGAGGGAGTTTTAGGTAGAACCTTGGTATGCATGTTGCAAAGGATGTATACATGTTACAAAGGATGAGAGGCATGCCTAGTGTTTAATTTGGGGCAATTGAGGTCAATATTTATTGAATCAAATTTATAAAAAAATATTTGAAATATTATTTTTCATATAAGAATAATAATTTGAAATAAATTTAAATAATATTTTGTAATTTGAAGTAATATTTTATGATTGATATTATCGATTTAGATTTTGAAATTTATTACAAAGATATATTACAAAATTGATTTATAATTTGAATTATTTTTTAAGAGAAAGTTTAAAAGTTTTAAGTTTTTTTTTTTTCTCCACAAAATTTTGACAATACAATTCTTTGTGAAACCAAATTTTTTCATTATTTAAAAATGTATTTTCAAATACATAAATAGATTTAATATCTTCAAAAATCTTTATAACATTTTAATTATACAGATTTAATAACTCAAATTTGAAAGTCCAACTTTTTTTAAATATGATAAAAATAAAAAATAAAAAACATTTAGACTACACTAACTTTTAACAATAAATTTAGCAAAGAAAGTCTTTGAACTAAAAATAACCAAACAATGATTTAATTACTAAAAGTCCAGAGAATATTGAAATTTTGAGTTTATGTTGTAGTTTCATTATGTGAATGGATTAATTGAATAATCGTTATGATTGAAAAACTTAGCTCATAGATTATCTATACTATGTTTTGGAGCTTTTTTGGGCATATTTTCAACCAACTTTATTTCAAATCGAGCAAGTATTTGTTAAAATTATAAATTTGAGTTGTGTAATCTACAAAATCCAAATGCTTCACCTGTTTCTTAGGGTGTTTATTTATGCAATCAAAAACACATTTAAATAACCAAAGATCACAATGTAATCAACCATTATATCTCCAAACTTTATAAAAAACTAGCATAGATCCATCTTAAGTACGGATCTAACATAAGTCGAGAGGGATTAAATTTGTTCACATGCAAACTTTTTAAGAGTGCAAAATACAATGTGTTATTTTTCATTGTTTAAATTGTATTTTTAAATGATAAATAGAGTATATCTAGAACCAAATAATAACCATAAAAGGCCTATATATATATATATATATATGAAATTATTAAATCTTTATTGAGATATTTTGAAAAGTATAAGATTTAAACATCTTCTTCACACAATTTTTTTTACTTCTAATTACTTTTATATATTCAATTTTTTTTAATTATAGTTGATATATTATTTCCATTTAAAATATAATTTTTAATTTTATTTTAAAGAAGCACAAAGAATGGACAAATTTACACATTTTCTCATATTGAATTGTAAAATA
Source organism: Pinus taeda (assembly GCA_000404065.3). Lineage (NCBI taxonomy): Eukaryota > Viridiplantae > Streptophyta > Pinopsida > Pinales > Pinaceae > Pinus > Pinus taeda. The sequence continues at coordinate 40,324 of APFE030994662.1, read as the reverse complement.
AATCTTTAGACTCAAATAAAATAAAATAAAACTAAAACTCAGAAAACTCTTAAAAAAAATATTTTATATAAAATAATATGGGAAAAAAATATCTAGAAAATAGATAATTAAAACCTAATTAGAGTTAGGTTAAATTGCCTATCTTTCCCATCAAAACAAGTGGACCCATTTTTCCAAAATGTTTAGTCAACTCCTCTGATCGGAATCTACATTAAATTAAAAAATATATCCTCGAAAATTGAAGTGGATTGCAGTTAAACCGTTAGGAAAGATAACATATATAATTTCATGCGCGAAAAATGCCATGTGGGTTAGTTATAAAGTAAATATCTAAACGTGATAACATATATAATTTCATGCGTGAAAATTGCCATGTGGGTATCTCTAAACGTATTCTGCATTTTACTTTTATTACTAAACGTATTCTATTATTAACAACATTTTTAGGAGAAAAATATATAAAAATATTTTTAGGGACACGTTTCAAATTATTCAGTATGGTTCATTTTTAGGATAAGATTATACTAGATAATTTGAAAAGAATATTTTTCTGTACTTTTTTTGGAAAATATTACTAATAATATTATAGATCACAGAAATCTTAGCTAAAAAGTTTATTTTTATTTTATTTTTATTTTTAAAAAATCGCTCTAAAGTGTTGCCAAAAGCACCATTTTTGGGTTAAAGTAGTTAGCTTTTATACTTTTTAAAACTCATTATATTTATGTTAATAACACTCCTTTCATTTTCACATATTTGTTGTGTTAAGAGATTTAATTGAATTGAATTAACATTATAATTTAATGGTATTAATGATTGTATAATCTTTGAGTAGGGTGGTTTGAGGGAGTCTTAGGTTGATCCTTCGTATGTATGTTACAAACCATGAGAGGCATGATTAGTGTTTAACTTTGGGATAATTGTGGTGAATATTTTTATATGAATATAATTTTATTGTTTTAAATAATATTTGAAATATTATTTTTAACATAATAAAAATAAATTTAAATAATATTTTGCAATTTGAATTGAATGAATTTGGCACAATATTTTATGATTGGAATTATTGATTTTGGGGAGATTTGTAGTTTTGACAGTTTCAATGGAGACAATGCTTTTCATGTGGCTAAATGGCTAGATCAAGGGGTCTTTGGCTCTATTCCCACCCCTTTCTCTAGATGTCACGACTTTTAACTCATTAATCGCAAATGGGCCGATGTGGTACCAAAAGGAAAATCCTTCTCATTTTTTCAAGAAGTTGGAAGAAATTTCAAAGATCAAGATTTTTGCACCATAATTAAGAGCACAAGCCCTACAACTGGATGAACGTGGCTTGGTAGGTCAATTCATGGGGATATGGTCCTCCTCGCGTTCTATGAGATTGTGGGTTGAAAAAAATGGGAAACACATGATCAAGGGTTCTGTCACTTTAGCTTTCTCTGGAAAGTATTTTTTTACCTCCTTTTCAAGAAAAAGGATGATAGGGACCCAATATTTCGAAGCAAACCTTAATTCATGGGGGGGCAAGGGTTATATATGGACCAATGGAGCCCTTTTTTTCAACCCTGAAAGTGATTTCCCATCTATCAACCTTGTTTGGGTAAAGCTTCCTTTTTTGCCCCAACACTACTAGAATGATACTACTTTCATAAATTGTTAGAAATACTGAGACGAGGCGGGGGTGGGGGGGGAGCGAATCAATATTTCTTACTAATTCAAAATTTAATTAGTTTTCAATATTCTTTATAATGTTAACTGGATGATAGTAGAAGAAAGTAATATGTGTGAACCATAAGCATCATAAATGTAAGTAAAACATAAGAGCAAAACACATAATCATCACATAGAAACACCAGATATTAGGTGGAAAACCCAACTTTGAAAAAACATCGTTGTTGTTGTCCTCATCTTCTTTTATTAATATTCAGAAAATCATCTTTTACATCTTGCACTAGCACAAACTTCTACGAGTGTGCAAGATCCTACATGTTGGAGGCTACCACCTACTATTGTTTCTCCATCTACAACTAGAAGGAAGCTACTACTACATGATAAACTTCTTCAGCTACCACCAGAAGGAAGAAACCACCCCCTTACTAAAAGCTCCAACCTTGTTTCAAAATCTTTCACACTAGATCCACCTACAATAAATTCAAATCATGTAAGCCATGTTTCATCTAATTTTCAAACTGGACCCACATATAACATTATGCTCAATTATTGAATAATAATATGACCATACATTCTCCTCTGTGCAACTGACAACAAAACTCTCTCTGCAATAACTAAGTCATCAATATTCAACTAAACAAAGTCTCTTCTCACACAAGTCATACTCAAGCCCACTACAAGATAAATGTCCATCAACCATCAACAACTTGTAATTCTAAAAGCCCTCTCTCTTAACCAAGACATCAATGCTAACCCTTATCAAATCTAGCAACATCACAATGACAATACATCTCCATAAAAGTAACAAAATTTTGAAAATCAACAATATTAATTCATATATGACTTAGATCATCTAACCATCAAAGGTATTCAACAGTTTCATTACTTTGACTTAACCTTTATCACTCTATCCAACACTTTGAATTGACTCATAAATCAAACTTATAGGCATAAACATTCGTGATACAAAAAAACATTAAACCTGAGCCCAACTTTTGGCTTTGATCAATGCAAGAAAGGTACTAAATATGCAATCAACAACAACAATAGACCCTACAAATTGCCAAGTCATAGAATCATTATATCATAGATAGCATCATCACTTCAACCAAGGTAAAATTGTGAAACCCCTCAACAAAGTGACAAAGACATAACAGTTAAAATACATTGTTGTAACTCCATAAGTGTTTTCTTTGTGAACTTTCACAACCCTAGCAAGAATCAATGAAAACTTGTAAATATATCAATAATAATAACCAATATCAACCTCTCTCATCATCATATCAATGTTGTCCATACAAACTTAGTAATAACAAAACCCTAGTATGTGAGCAGCTTACAAGGTTATACATGCTAGTGGCTTTTACACTTTTCAAACCATAAACTATGTTAGTGTTATATCCTTGCAAAACTCATTGTTAGTCATTATTCCTTTTTCTATACACAAACCAACAATTGGCAGCAAAAATACATCATGAAGACTTCTCATTGATGTTCAACTTCATATAACCATAGCAGCTAACTCATACTCATTGAAACAACTCAACAATATCATCATGGATCTATAAATCAAAAGAATGGTAGCTATGCCAAGATATATATGTCCCTACCACATAAACATTATTAGTATTACTTTGTCCATCCATGCTCTACCTCATTCACACAGCATACCACAAGCCCTTGCTACAGGTGGATACAAACAAGAATACCACTCGACCTCTAGTTCATGCAACCATACATATCCCTACAACAACTTGTTCATTAATCCAGAGGAAATTAATCTACAAGATGTGACAAGCTCAAAATAACATGATTACAAGCTCAATGAAGTCATAGGAAAGCAACAAAAACTCGGTCATATAACATCTATGCTTTTACTTTGATGAACAAGGAACACAAAAATCTCTAAACACAAAACTATGTCAGACAATAAGTTCTTCCCTTGGTGAGCAAGGTGATGATCTCTGATCTTCTTATTGATAGATTTCAACCCCTACAATAGACTCTTCCATACCTCTGTCAAATCAAGTTACCATAAAAGGTCAACAACATGAAGATCAATCAAAAGATATATGCAAAAATCCTCAAGGCACAAGGCTTTGTCATAAACATATGTACATCGATCTCAAAATGATACTTCAACTCCAATGAAATAGATCTATGAATATTATAGGGTGTGTATAATATAGTGAGTTACCAAAATCTATTTCTGTAATAAAAGTAGCATTAGAACCTTTAACAATAGGTGTACAATATCATTAATTATGTATATAATCTAACCTTTATGTGTACAACCAAATATATCATTACATATTGTGAGTAAAGGTTTCTGCGCTGGAATATATCTAATGTTTCTACTCTTGCAATCATATTGAACATTATATGGTGTTTGGCGATCCCTGGTATTGCACCAAGAATGTTGCAACTTTGAAGGGCTCCTCAACTCAAATTATCAACCTGGGGTTCATACAAACTTTGATGTGATAGTGCTATATGGACAACAAATAGGATTCCACTCATCCCACCCTTTTGTTGGGTTGTGTTATATTCTTTCCACGACTAACCTACGTAGTGTACCAGGGGGTTAGAGGGGGGG
>APFE030994662.1:22879-35431 GCA_000404065.3 Pinus taeda | reverse complement strand
GAAATAGTCTCATCCTTGTTGACGGAGGAGATGAGACAGAAAAATATGGAGAGCCAGAATGGTGATGCCTTGTCTATATGAGGATGGTCCCAGAACAGAAACAAAAATAAGTCATCGAGTTGGAGATCTAAATCTAGAGGGAGATCTAAATATCCAAGAAAATCGGTAAAGGTGGTGTGCTGGAAATGCGGAAAGGAAGGGCACTACAAAAGGGACTGTAAATCTAAAGCTCCTGACAAAGGAAAGGGATCTGATGATGCTTCTTCTGCAAAGGAAAAAACCACCTTAGATGAGGTGGGGATGTGTACTTGGCTTCTTCAAGTACACATGTAGATCATGAGGCATGGTTGATTGACTCAAGTGCATCCTTTCACTTCACTCCCCATAGAGAGTGGTTTTGTAAGTATGATAAATACAATGGTGGTGATGTCTTCTTAGGGGATGATAGGAAGGCTAGAAACGTTGGTCGTGGAAAAGTAAAGTTGAAGTTGCAAGGTGGAAGGGTTAGAAAACTTCCGGGTGTTCTACATATTCCTTCATTAGCCAGAAATCTGATTTCTGTAAGCAAGTTGGATGATGCAGGTGTAAAAACAATGTTCAAGAAGGATACCTGCAAGATGGTTCAAGGAGCAAGGATACCTGCAACAGTTCTGTGGTTCCTGAAAGTGGAGCAGAAAATCTAGTGGTCTCTAAAGAGAAGACCATGTTGTGGCATCGAAGGCTTAGACATATTGGAGAGAAGGGCCTTCAAATACTTCATGGTAAAGGTATGGTAGAAGGTATGATTAATAGCTCTCTGGATTTTGATTTCTATGAAAATTGTGTATATGGGAAGCAGAATCGGGTGAGTTTCCCGTCTAGTGGTAAGAGGGCGAAACACATATTAGAGCTTGTGGACAGTAACGTGTTTGGACCTGTGAAGGTTCCATCACTGGGTAAGTCTATGTACTATGTATCATTTATAGATGACTTCTCAATGAATACATGGATATATTTCCTTAAGAATAAATCTAAAGTCTTTGACAGGTTTAAAGAATTTAAGGCTCTGGTGGAAAACCAGACAAAGAAGAAGATAAAGGTGTTGAGGACAGATAATGGTGGAGAGTTTTGAAGTAAGGAATTTGAAGAATTATGTAATAAGTCTGGTATAGCACGGCAGAAGACTACTCCATATACACCTCAACAAAATGGAGTTGCAAATAAAATGAACAAGATGTTGATGGAAAGGGCAAGAAGCATGCTCAGTGGTGCCAGGTTAGGACAAGAATTCTGGGCAAAGGCGGTGGAGATAGCATGTTACCTGGTCAACAAATCACCTTCATCAACGTTGGAGGATAAAACTCCACAACAGGTATGGACTGGTAAGAAACCCTCTCTTTCACATCTGAGGGTATTTGGATGTGATGCATATGTACATGTTCCAAAGGAGAAATTAACCAAGTTGGATAGTAAATCTGAAAAGTGCATCTTTATTGGGTATACGGATCGTTTAAAGGGTTATAAGTTTTGGAACCCAGTCACACGGAAGGTTGTGTATAGCTGAGATGTGGTGTTCAGAGAGGTAAAAGTTGTTATTAAACATGAAGTCCAACTAAAGGAACCTGAGAAGATAGAGTTTGAGCTAAAGGAGGAAGAATTAGACTCTACAGCAGAGGAGGAATCAGAAGATGAAGAGCCATAAACTCTGGCTGTGAGAAGATCAGTTAGAGAAAGAAGGCAGCCTGAAAGGTATAGTCCATCTATTTTATGTTCAAATTTTGCTTTATCTATTACTGACGATGATCCCAGAACTGTGAAGGAAGCATTAGATTTTGAGGATGGAAAACTTTGGAAAGAGGCCAGGGTTGATGAAATGGCATCTTTGCAAAAAAATGAGGCTTGGGATCTAGTGGAGTTTCCGGTTGGAAGGAAACCCATTGGCAGCAAATGGGTGTTCAAGAAGAGGACAAATGCAGAAGGGAATGTGGAGAAATACAAATCTTGGTTGGTAGCAAAAGGTTATTCCTAGGTGTCGGGAATTGATTTTGGTGATATTTTTTCTCTTGTTTGCAAGGTAACTTCTATTAGATTACTTTTATCTGTTGCTACTGCTTTTGATTTTGAGGTAGAACAGATGGATGTGAAGACAAAATTTCTTCATGGGGATTTGGAAAGGAAATTTACATGAAGCAACCTGAAGGCTTTGCGATGAAGGGTAAGGAATAACTGGTATGCAAGTTAAAGAAGTCTTTGTATGGGTTAAAACAGTCACCAAGGATGTGGTATCAAAAGTTTGATACATTTATATGGGGACTTGGCTTCACCAGAAGCAAAGTAGACCACTGTGTGTATTTCAAATTAATTGGTGATCGTGTTATTTATCTAGTCTTGTATGTGGATGATATGTTGCTGGTTGGAAATGAGAAAGAAATTATCCAGGATTTGAAGACCCAATTGTCCTCCAAATTCGACATGAAAGATATTGGTGCTGCAAACTATATTTTGGGCATGGAAATTAAAAGAGATGGGGCAGAGAGGAAGCTTTGGTTAAACTAGAGGGAGTATGTCGAGACAACATTACAGAGATTTAATACATGCATAGTAAACTGACGAAGGTTCCTATTCCTGTAGGTGTAAAGTTATTTTCTGAACAGTGTCCTAAGAAACAAGAAGAGGAAGAGGACATGTCCCGTGTTCCATATGCAAGTGCAGTTGGTAGCCTAATGTATGCAATGATCTATACTAGACCAGACATTGCACATGTAGTGGGAGTATTGAGTAGGTTTATGTCAAAACCAAGGAAGGAGCATTGGACAGCAGTGAAGCGGGTTTTCAGGTATTTGCATGGCACTAGTGATTATGGTTTGTGCTACCAAGGAAGACCAAGATTGGACAGAGTGTTGGATATTCATGGCTTTGTTGATGCAGACTGGGCTGGAGATCTGGATCAGAGAAGATCTACAAGTGGGTATGCGTTTAACCTATTTGGAGGTCAGTTAGTTGGATGAGTAATAAGAAACAATCTGTAGTGGCACTATCAACTACAGAAGCAGAATACATGGCAGCCACTCATGCAAGCAAGGAAGCAATTTGGTTGCAGAGATTGTGTTCAAGTATGGGGTTAATACAGGGAGTTATAAGGATAGACTGTGATAGCCAAAGTGTAATTTTCTTAGAAAAGAACCCTGCTTACCATTCAAATACAAAGCACATTGATGTTTAGTATCACTTTGTGAGGGATATGATAGAAGACAAAAAGGTGTACACTTTGAAGAATACTGCAAATGCATTGACAAAATCTGTGAGCTCTGAGAAGTTCTCTTGGTGTAGAGAAACAATGGGCATTTCAGGGTTATAAAAATGACTAAGCTCTCCTATGGCTCTCTGTGGAAAGAAAACAACAAGTGGGAGAATGTTGGGTTGTGTTATGTTCTTTCCACCACTAACTTACGTAGTGTATCGAGGAGTTAGAGGGGGGCTGGAGCCTCCCGTTCATTGCGTTGATTGTGCAGCGGAGGGATCACAGGGGGGTGGCAGCTCCCCCTATCCAGGGGGTTTGAGGGGGGTGGGTAGCCCCCCTCTATGGGGTCCGGGGTAGCGCCCCAAGAAATTTTTTTTTGGACCCTATATTAGGTTGGGCAAACCTACCTATGGTTTTTGGTCCATGGTTTTGGACACGATGGTTTTCGGTACATGGTATTAGATGCTTCGGCATGTATAAATATGTATTGTAACATTGAAAGGAATATAATGAAAAATCAAGATGGTAGTCCCGGTTTGGGATCGAGTGGTAAAATCTCTATGTATACGTGTTTTATGTGTTATGCTATCGCATTGTTTATTTTTCTGTGTTTTAGAATTCGTATGCAGGTAATTTGTGTACGGGGTTAAAACCTACACCTTTATTGTGACATTAGATCAAAAAGTGCTCAAAGACCCTTCCTTCTACTGAATTAAAATGGAAGCTTGATAAAAAGACAAATTGGAAATTGCTTCTAACTTGGTATGAAAATAGAAATGTCATTAACTCAACTTGTAAGATCCTAACTACTCAACTCATGAAAAGATAAAGGCTAACCTACTTATAGAAATGAAGTTATGTTATCTTGCAAAATGCATAAAATTACCTCATCTACTTGCAGAAAAGAAACTAATATATCTTTCATAATTCATCAAACTACCAATAAGAATCATAGGTACCATCTACCTCGTTCATACTTGCTCATAAATCAATAACCTACTTGCATGATAAATAAACTAACTCTACTATGTTTTTGTAGTGAAGACAAGGAAGGTTTGGAGTGGCCTAGGAGCTTTTCTCGATCATATTATCATAGTTGGGGGTCATTATGCATTTATGCTAAGTCAAGGTTGTAGTGTGGGTCAAAATATATGAAGAAAAAGGTTGCTACAAGTTTTCTACAACTGATTTCTACAGGAGGCATGTAATGCTACATGAGGGCATCTGAGTGGTTTTTGAAGGTGAAAACGTTGGCTTGAGGGTATGGAGAGGTGAATAGTAGTTGAAGAAAATGAAAGGAGGTTGGTTTGTGCCCCTAACCATGGTAAGGACCTCTTATATTCCTGTCTTTCTCTAGGATGAGTTCTCTCAGTGACCTAGACAGAATAGCTTATAAAGCAGGGTTTTCTTGGGACATAGCTTGGAGGTGGAAGGAGAAGGTGAAAGATCTTAGGATGGAAGTGATGAAGGTGCCCTTCCTTGTAGATCAACCAACCCTGCAATCAATCACATGCATGCATCCATTTATCATTTACAAAATGAAATAACTTATGATGGAAAAGATGAGTTAAATTTAAATGACATATCATTCATGCAAACCACTGATCTAATCGTTGAACTAACTTCTAAACTATAGAAATAATATGTAAAACAGTACAACCAACACTAATCTATTTCCAAGAAATCATAAACACAATCTTTTTGGGTTGTGGTTGTGAGACCTTCCACTCATTCTCCCATAAGGGAGGTGATGTAGAGGCTACAAGCATGGGATTTTAAAGGTTAACTTCTACTAAAATGCGAGAAAATATGAACTACTTGGAATCAAGAAGAAACATAAGTGCCCCAAGGGTTAGCTCAGTTGGTCAAAATCAGTGCCTCGCCATCGGGAGGTCATAGGGTCCAATCTCCTCGAAGCCCTTGGTGTCAGGCCTTGTTAGTGGGTCGCGGGGCTAGATTCCCTTTGGGTTCGATCAGCCTAGATATTTCCGTGGACATAGTGCCACCCGTTGACAAGGGTGTCTGTGAACCACAACCTAAAAAAAAAAAAAAGAAGAATAAGAAACATAAGTACAAGAAGAGGGACCAAAGTCTCTAGGTTGGGCCAAACCTAAGGGTCTCAGCCCTCTAAAACTAACTCAGATGTAGATTAAAATCCAACTTCTCATTATCAAAAAGTGCAGGTCTAATACATCACATAAAAGTTGAAAATAACAATGTCAATTCTTAAAGCTCAATAGCTACACCTAGCTGAACAAAAGCTTCAAATCCTCATGTCAATCACTTTATCTAGTTTATTTATAAAAAAGGGTAGCTAAAGAAGCTCCCTTGAAAATAGGAATGGTTCCCTCCTTGATCTTGAAAATGGTGTAGCTTGTCCTCCTTGATCTTCACTTGGACTAGGAATCACTTGACTACCAATGAAATCGAATTGGTGGGAGAGGATATGGTGATCCAAAACCGAGTTTAGGGAGTTAAGGAGGTGGATAGACCCGCTAGATTCTCTCATAGTTGTCTCCATTAAGCCCCTACATAGTAATAGCCTAAAAAATGCTTCATTTTCTTGCAATTAATCTACATTAGGCCACATACTATGAAAAACACATTTTACTCCTCTTACTAAGCATAATATAACAAAAATTGTGAATTAATACAAGATAAGGATAATTTTAAGGCCGAAGGATGGCATATAATCTTCAAAATGTACCTATTGATGGGACTCCTCATCACCCCCCTACTAAAAGTGTTGCTCATCCTCTGAGAAACTCATTCATCCATGTGAAACTCTTTCATGGCCCTAGTGGCGTCCCTAACATCTCAAGGCTCCTCAAATGGTTTTCCCTCTTGGGGGTAAAAACCTGCATTCTTCTTTATTTTTGTCCCTTCCTTCTACTCTCCTACTTCATCTCTTCCTTCTTGTAAGCCTAGGAGCAAGGGTGGAATGAGATTGATTCCTATCCACTTGAATTTCATCCTCCACATGATCTTCTTGTATAATGGTGTTCTCTCCAAGGCATTCCTTAGCCTTTCAAGAGAGTTATATTATTGATTTGTAGGTTGTGGGGTAAGGCATGCCATCTCTAGCAAGCTTCCAGACTTTCTATTCCCAAAAACCAGAATGTGTCCTCAAAGTGTAGAATGGGTTTCTCCTGGGTAGCAAGTTATCTAGGTGCTAAAGCAACATCATTGGAGATGAGGCCATGATTGCTAACGATAACCCTTAGGCTCACTAGCTCTACCTTGATATACAATGGTTCCTTTTCTTCCTTTGTCATTACCCTTTTCACTTACTCAACTCCTGTCTCCTCATTAGTCATCCAAGATTCTAAGGCCATTAGCTGCATATCTCCCAATCTTGCATTGGGGTCCCAAAAAATCATATTTGTCAAAGTGAGGTTGTGCATGTAAAAATCAACCAATTCTTCTTTGTCTTCCATATTAGCTTGGCTACAAAATTCAATGAATTGTTTGTAATACTGAAAGGGCATAGATAAATTTTGCGCCAAGGTTTTGATTTGGAATTGCAACCAATGTTCTTTGAGAAAGAGGGCATAAGAATTTGATGTTTTTCTAAATTTCAATGCTTCCATGGAGAGACTTGCCATGTTGGAAAGTGGTGTTTCTTTCTCCTTCAGCCTCTCTCTCAACCTCATATTTTATGCTTGTAGCTTCTCCTTCATTATAGACTCTCTCATTCTCAGTTCACTTAATTCTTTGCTCATTTCAATGACCTTTTCTTCCATGAGGCCTACATCCTCTACCTTCTTAGATTTAGCAATTTTCATCTACCTGTGAGTTATACCTCTTTCTATCTCTAGCTCATAAAGGAGTGGGACTGCAAACTTTTCATGGCTAATCCTCCCTCCTTTAATTAATTTACAGTAGGAGCTTAAGCTAGGTTGTGGGCTAGGTTCTTGGAGCTCTTGTTGATCCAGGTGGATCTTCAGATACAATGGCATAGAAAAACTCAGAAATCAAAGTGATCAGAATGAAGTCAACTTAAGATCAGAGTGTAGATCTCGTCATCCTGATTCCAATGGTGTGAACGACACTTCAATCTGATCCCGGATGATGAAGTTATCGCACAAGGAAGGTTACTTTGATCCTTAACGAAATGAGGATTTTTCCTTTGGAAAAGGGTTTTAAGCCTTCAAGGAAAAATCGCAATCGGAGGACTTGTGGAGTTGGACTTAAGAGAGGTACAGTGGAACCCCCGATCATTGATCTCCGAACAAATCAGATCGACGGACTTGAGGAAACTGAATCATAGGCCTTTCTTGTATATGTATTGGCGAGCACGCAGAGCGATCAGCAATAAAAACTATCGGAAGGATCGTTATGGGGACACCATAGTGATATATGAATGGGGCACTGATGCAATTGGCCGATGCCGATATCGGTGACCAACGATCGGTGGTCGACATTTCCCCAGTTATAGGACCTTAGGGACATTGATACGCTAATTGTGACCATAGGCTTGGACCTGATACAGAAATATTCCCAATTTCACGAATTTTGAAGTTTGGGTAAATGGTTTTGGTTCGATTTTTCAGTGTTTTTCGAGATTTTTAAGGTCTTACCGCATCAACAATAAAAAGGCAATTTTAAGAGGGAGTTATGCTCGCTGATCCTTCCACGACATCAGCCTCCATTGTGAACTAGAAAGCCTCGATTTAAATGGATTCTGTCCAAAAGCAATTATAAAAACACAATCAATGGAAAGAGCAGGGAGGAGGCATTTTTGCAGCACGCTGTTTCATTTGGCAGGAGGCCAAGAGTGCATATTTTTCTATTTGAACAGTTTTACATGAATCCAGCCCCTTCATTGCTATGGATGCTTTGGTGCTACTTACCTCTCCATATCAGGCATCCATTTCACAGCCATCTTTCAAATCGGAGGTATAAGCCTCTCGTGGACAGTTGATGAATGTAATTCTTTTCTTTCATGCCATTTAATAAGAAAATCCTCCCCATTGTTGAGCTGGGCCCGAAGACGTAGTTTGAATTGGATGAACTCCGTTATCAAGCCTTGGTGTCTTCTTTTGTGCCTTTAATGTGTTTAATTCTTCTTTTATTATGTGCACATCTTTGTGTTAAGCTACAATTTTGCATGTGATTCTTTCCATACATCTATAAGCGAAAACATCTTGGATCAAGTGGTATCAAAGAAGGGCTTTTTAAATGTGAATTTCATGTTTGTATGCTAACAAGAAGCAAGCTTCAAAGAGGCAAAGGGGAACTAGAACCTTTTGATCCAGAAGTAGGGCGTGCACCTCAAAGGAGGAACATGGCAGAAGACGAAGCTCATCTTAAAGAGGAGCGTAATTTCATAAAGACTTTCTATTCAATGGCAGAGAACATCAGTTAGCTAGTTTTAAGACTAGAGAAAGTAGAAGGGAGGAATCCAAAAGGACAAGGTTCAACACATGGGAATGGTGGAGAAGAAACCCCTCCTTCTCCTTCTAGTAATGAAGGCTCTCCTTCCTCTCACCACCATAATCAGAGAAATCCAAAGGATGCATCTAAGAAACCTTTTTTTTAATTAGATGTTAAATTTGATCTTCCTATGTTTAATGGTGAAAGTAACATAGAGAAGCTTAACATTTAGATCAGGCAAATTGAGGTAAACTGTAGGATTCAACAAATCGTAGAGGATGAGGCAAAAATCCAGCTGGCATCTCTATGGTTGGGCAACACAACTCTTGTTTGGTGGGAAAGCAAATTGCAGAGCAGTAAAAATGTAGGTAAGCTCTTTTCCTCATGGTTTGATTTCACTTCTGTGTTAAAGGAACAATTTTGTCCCTTAGGATACAAACAAAAAGCTTTGATGAATTGGCAATATTGAAGGCAAGGCAAAGGGTAGGATGTGCAGAGTTTCATAGAAGAATTTAGGAAGCAAGCACTGAATTTGGGTATTGCACTTGATGCACCTAAAGTTGTAACTAAGTATATTGGCTCACTGCACAGTTATATTAGGCATTCATTTTTATTGTTTGAACCAACCACTATTGATTCAACCAGTGTAAAAGAAATTCATATTGAGAACAGGGGCAAGAATGAAAGAGAGGATTAGTCTAGAAAGCCACTGTTCAAACCTCCCAATGGCAAATCCAAAGCAAAATGGAAAGTGAAGGAGAAGAAAACAGAAACAGTCAAAGAAGGAGAGTGGCCTTATTGTAATCACTGCAAGAAGGAAGGCCACAATGAAAATCACTATTGGAAGAAACACCCAGAAAGGCGTCCAAAGAAGTATGGTATGGAGGGAAAGGGAAGTAGAAAATAGTGGTAGTGGCACAACAAGACCTTGGATCAGATTTGGGAGATGAAGCACTGGTCACACTAACAGGAACAAAAGGTACCCTTACACCTCCTATTAATTCTAAATTGCATGGAGGCACCAGTTCTGTAAATGAGTCCCTTTTGAATGACCGAAAAAAAAAAATTTGAATTATTTCATATCAGGGTTGTAGTAAATCACACCAAAGTAGAAACTCTGTTTGATACTGGGTCCCAAGCAAACTTAATTGCAAAATCACTGGTAAAGAAGCTTTGCTTAGAGACAAAACCACACCCAAAACCTTCCTCGCTAGGATGGATACATGATAAAGAGAAATTGAATGTAACCCAGTAGTGCAAGGTCAAATTTGTGATTATGTCTAAGCTTGTAGACGAAGTAGAGTTGGATGTAATCCCCTTGGATATCTGTGACATGGTATTTGGGAGCCCATACCTGTATGATAGAAAAGCAGTCTTTTTCTGCCATGAGAATAAATATCAAATCACCAAGGATGGGGTAGAATACATAGTGCGGGTTCATCAAAATAAAATTAATGCCAGCCTCATAAGCACTAGGCAAATGAAAATACTGGTGAATTTTGATGAGCCTCGAATTGGGTAACTTATTGGGCTCATTTTTCCTAATTGTCCTTGTTCAATCCTCCATTTTTCATAGATTATGCATGTTTTTTTAGTATGTTTATGTTATTTGAACGAATAAGGGTGGTCACTCTACCAGGGAGGCTAATACGTGGTTATTTCAGGTTTTTTGGACAAGTTTTGGAGAAAAACCAAGCAATTATGGGCTAGGTGATAGCCAAGCTTGAGGTGAGGATTCATAGGGGGGTTGTCTCTAGCATTAAATGACCCTTCCTCGAAATCTCCACCCTCAACTCCGAGCTCAACAAGCCACCAAAACAAATCTTAAAGGCAACCAAACAGCTTTGGGAAGAGTGACTGTCTACTGCAGTTAGAATAGCCGAGTCCCTTGAATTTAGGAGGGCTGCTAGGCCCCTCATAGTGTATAAATAAGAAGGCCTCAGCCTTCGTAGTTTACTTTTGGAACTGCTGTATTTTTGCACTAAAGTGCTGTCATTTTCTCAGCTCGTTTTCTTGTAGCTACTGTTGTATAACTTTCTTGTGATGATTATTTTTGGATAATGAAAAGCAGTTCTGTTTGGCATTAGCTCTGAGTTTTTTATAGGAGCCTGTAGCTCTTGGGGTTGGGCCCAACCTAAGAGCCAAGGCCTCCTTCATGTATTGTTATTTGTTTTTGTGTCTTTGCAAAATAATTTCTGTTTAGTAGATTAACACCTTGCTGATTACATAGGTCATGGTTAATGATCAGATAGGATTTTGCATGCTCAAGTTTAGTTGATAGATTAGTGGCAGGGAATATCTCCAGAAAAAGGCCATCATGCACCTCTGATCTCACCTCTCCCTCAGTGGGATTGTGAGCTGAGATAAAGGTGACATTGCTGCCAACAAAAACGTTGTTTTGCTTTGTCATGCAATTCTTAGTGTTGGAATCCTCATTTGCAGATGCTGGTATTAGTAGGGTTTAAATGCTTTAGTTTATGATTGCTTAGTTGTATATTTATTTCACGCATTTCATTTCGAATAAAATTCTGTTCATTTCCTTTTGCTGTTACTTAGGTAAGAATAGAGTGATGTAACTAGGTCATAGGTTTTATAAGTGTTTGTTTGTTCAGTTTGAAATACCACTTGCAAAGTACCTGTTATCCTTCCTTACCTGCCCATACTCCATCCAACCTACCTGCTTCATCCTTCACTTAGAACCCTTACCTTACATTTGCCTCATTTTCTTACCTTGCCATGATTCTCATCTTCTTGTGCAACATCGTTTCATCCCTCCTTGAACAAATCTAACCATCTGCGCCACTCCTCAATCCATCCCCAAGTCTTGAACTCCCCTACACCCTATTTCACCTCCATACTCATTCCTCCACCTTTTTCCCTCCATCCATGCTCCAAAATCCCATTTTTGAACATCTTGTAGAAAATTATAGACATCCTGCAGAAATTCCAGACATCCTGTAGAACCCCTGTAGACTTCCTATAGAAGCTCACGAAAGCGGTTTCTTGAAGGCCAAACTCTGTGAAACTCTTAGGAAGGGTGCTAGGGACCCCTTAGGCCTTCTCTAAACCTTTCCGACCTCTTCCAAGCATTTCCTCTTGCCAATCCACCTATGCACAGTAAAGACAGTTAAATCGCATGCATGATAATTCTGACAACTTATTCAAAAATACAAAAAGATGGTTCTTTCAGATTTTGTTGTAGACATAGATTAGATACATTCATTTCATCTTCTTAGAAGTCAATGGCATCTCTCCCAATAGCTTGCATCCTCTTTCTTGCATAAGTAGAGCTATCTGGTAAAATTAGGGTTTTCTAGGGTTTGGTTTGCTTCCAGCTTTCCAGTTTCCTTCTGCAAATAGATTAGCTTCCTTCGAGTTAGCTTCCATCCATCAGTTAAATAGCCTCTTCTCAGAGCTCATAGAAGTTGGCTTGAGCCCCTAGTGGACTTGTGCCAACTGACCAAGTGACAGTTGCGGCAAGAGCTAGTACTTGTGCATACAACATCGTCGCTTCCAAGTTTGTTACGAACTACCGGGTTGATAAAAGTAAAGGAGGGAGTCCCAAGAGTTGTAGCATTATTGCTGCAATACTGGAGCTCACCACGTTTTTTAGCGCCGTTGCTGGGGGAGCATCAGAGTACTTATGATTTCTGCTTTCCTTCTATTTTCTTCTACAACCTTCTGCCAAGTATTTTATTTCATTTCCATTCTACAATTTCATTTCCGCAAAAGTAGAGTAGACATTTCTTGCTTTCATAGATTAGCATTTCAATTCCGCAATTTCAATTCTGCAAGCGTAGCCTAGCATTTCATTCCTGCAATTTCATTTGAGCAAAATAGATTAGTCCTTCCCTACTTTCATTTCAATTCTACATTTTCACTTCAGCAAGGTAGTTTGTTGTAGTTCAATCTATTTTATTTTTGTAGGTACAAGAGAAAAAAAAAAAAAAAAAAAA
>APFE030994662.1:0-22859 GCA_000404065.3 Pinus taeda | reverse complement strand
ATCAACCAAAAAGATTTCCTTTCATGCCTTGTAGGAGTAGAGATAATTCAGAAAAATGATTGCACAACACCCCCACTACTTCACATAACCAACCTTCTCTCTTCTTTGATGGCTGTGATTAAAGAACCCTTAGGTGGACAGCAAGACATATTTGAAGAACCTCAAGGGAAGAAGAATAAGAAAACATTCCTCTGGAGAAAATGGCTACAAACATAAATGTTGGGAGCAGTACCTTATCCAAAAATGAATTTGCAAATCAAATGGAAGATTTCAAGAGTGATATGAGGTAGTTTCTTGCCATGCAACTGGATACTTTACATATCCAAAGGAAGCAAGGGGAAGCTAAGAGGGCTTTGGCCATCTTTTGTCCCAGGTGCACTAGAAAGCATCCTAGAAATGAATGTCCAATGCACTCCCTAGAAGTGTGTTTCGTCTGTGAAGAATACCATCCTATGAATCAGTGCCCTTCCTTTCCTGGACTTAAAGCTGCATATCAGAGAGCCAAAGGAGCCACTGAATCACTCTATTATATGAACCAAAGGAGGCCACATGGACCCATACCCTACCAACAGGAACTGCAAGGGACATCCGAGACCTATTATGACCCCTATCAAGCCACTTCCATGCCTTCTTGGGGTCCCCCTGCTCATACTTCCTGGTCCACACCTCCTCCTTGGTCCTTCACATCTCCATATTATGCCCAACCAGCTGCTCCTTCGTTTCACTCTTATGCTTAGCCACAGCCTCAGTGGAATGCACCTCATCAGGGGTGGAGGCCCTAATACAACACTCCTCCCGCTCCTTTTCCTCCACCACCTGCTTATCCACAACCATCGCCTCTTGCTCCACCAAGGCAACCCCAAATGCCTACCCAACCACAACCCCATCCACATCCATCTCAAATATACACCCCGACTCAACTACCCATACCACCATTTCCAAACCCGCACATTGGAGTAGCTCAACCCAATTGCAATACTAGGGCCCACCAAATTCTAGTAAAACATGCATGCTGATGGTTGTAAGGGAGAAAGAGGCCAATTTTGCTGATGCATTCCAAGGCTGCGATGGGAAGCATAAACAAGAATTAATGGAATTGATTTCTAATTATAATGAACTATTCCAAGAGCCGAAGGGATTACCTTCGAAGAGGGAAATCCAACATGAAATCCATCTATTGCATGATGCCCCTCTGCCAAATATCGACATGTACAGGATGTTGGCAATTGAGATGGAGGAGATCAAGAGGCAAGTGCAGGAATTGCTAGACCAAGGCGTCATCAAGCCGAGCACCTCCCCGTGTGGTTCACCGATTGTTCTAGTTCTAAAGAAAGATGACTGTTGAAGGATGTGCATGGATTATCGCATGCTCAACAAGATGTTGGTGAAAAATTCCCTTGCATAGATGATTTATTAGACCAATTAAAAAGTGTTGTTTATTTCACAAAGTTGGATTTGCACAGTGGCTATCACCAGGTCAGAATTGCGGAGCAGGACGTGTGGAAAACTGCCTTCAAGACCAAGAAGGGGCTATTCGAATGGATGGTGATGCCATTTGGGATTTGCAATGCTCCAACCACCTTTATGCGGGTTATGAATGATATATTTCAACCTTTCACTGATGATTTTGTTCTCATGTATTTAGATGATATACTAGTTTTTAGCAAGAGTTGGTTTGAACATGTGAGTCATGTAAAGTAAGTGCTTGATGTGCTGAAAAAGGAAAAACTCTTTGTAAAATTGTCAAAGTGTGAGTTCTGGAAAACCTCTTTGGGTTACCTAGGTCATATTTTTGGTCATGGTAAGTTAAAAATTGATCCCTCTAAAGTTGAAGCAATTGTAAATTGGCCTAAACCTACTAGTGTAACTGAGGTCTCTAGCTTTTTAGGTGCAGTCTAGTATTGGAGGAGATTTATTACTAATTTCTCTATTATTGCAGCACCTTTGCACACATCGACAAATGTGAAAGAGGCCTTCCAATGGGGAGGAAGATAACATAAGTCCTTCGAAACATTGAAGGAAAAAATTAGTACTGCGTTAATCTTAGCCTTACCTGATCTCCAACAACCATTTGAGATTGAAACCGATGCCAACAGTTATGCCATGGGAGCTGTACTGATGCAAGAAAAGGAGCCAGTTTGTTACCATTCTGAGAAGTTTTCTCAAGTTGTGATAAATTATCCCACCTATGAGAAGGAGCTTTATGCCTTGGTGCAGAGTGTGAATAAGAGGAAACACTACCTAATTGCCAACGAGACCATCATCCATACAGATCATCAGCCCTTGCAGTACCTTTAGTCACAAACCAAGTTGCAGCAATCTTGTCATTTCAAGTGGATAGGATTTCTTCAACAGTTTCATCTGGTAATAAAGTATAAGAATGGCACTAGCAATAAAGTGGCCAATATGCTATCTCGCCCTCCTATTTCCGCTTCTATTATTTTTCATAATGCTTCATTATCTTTTAAAAGTTATGCTAAACAATATGCTAATGATGATGACTTTAAGGAGGTTTATGCAAAACTAACCCATGGTTCACAGGTGGACAACTATCACTTGTAGGGGAAATTGTTGTATCACCTTGGTAAATTGTGTATTCCCACAAGAAAAAGAGTACATGTAATTCGATAGGCCCACACCTCTCTTGTGTCTAGACACTTTGGTGTCGAAAAGACTTTATGTCATGTACAAAGATTTTGTTTTGGGCCTCATATGAAAAACATTGTGACTCGCTATGTAAAGGGTTGTGTGATGTGTTCTATGTAAAATCCCTCTAATGGAAAACTTGGGCTCTACACACCATTCCCTATTCTGAGTCATCCATGGGAAAGTGTGTCAATGGACTTTGTAGGAGGTTTACCTTTGTCTAGGAAGAGTCACGACTATCTGTATGTTGTTGTTGACCGTTTCAACAAGACGTGTATTCTTATGCCTTGTAAAAAGTAGATTAATGCAGAGCAGACTGCTTCTCTTTTCTTTCAGCATGTTTGGGTCCACTTTGGATTACCCAGATCAGTTGTGTCAAATCAAGACTCTCGCTTCCTTGGAGAGTTTTGGACTAGCTTGTGGAGGATGATGGACACCAAATTGAAAAGAAGCATGGCATTTCACCTATGGACCAACGAAAAAACAAAGGTTGTTAACCATACTGTGGTACACTTATTACGAGGCTATTATGAGAAACATCCCAAGTTGTGGGATGAACATCTACCCTATATACAACATTCCTACAATCGAGCAGTGCATTCATTTACATAGCATTCACCATTTGAGACATGTTTTGGTTACCTGCCAAAGAACCCTTTTGATATGGTCTTTAGAAGGGAAGATGGCTCCAGTGGATGTAATGATAGGGACAAAGCTTCGCAGTTCATTCATCGAATCCAATTGATTCACCAAGAAATGCAAGAGCAGTTGGAGAAAAGTCAAGCCTGTTATAAGGCTCGACATGATAAAAACCGAGTCGACCATCAATTCCAAGTGGGTGACAAGGTGTGGCTCCACATCAGCAAAGACAAGATGAAGGGAGAAGGAAAGAAGTTATGGCCAATCTGGTATGGACCATTCACCATATTGGAGAAGATTGGGAACAACGCCTTTCATCTTGAATTGCCAGTATATATGCAAATGTACTCAGTAGTGAATGTGGAGAACCACCACCTTTGATCACGGACACTGATGAGGTGGGAATAGTTCCTACCGTCGATGATTTTGCACTAGAATATCTCAATGAGTTGCTCGAAGACATCATCCTCGACAGAAGAACCACGACTTCACAATAAGGAGATGTAGAATACCTTTGAGTGGGTCTCAAGTGAATGAACACCAACAAGGCCAGATGGCTGGATAAAGAGAAAGTGAGGGAACAGTTCCCTCACTTTCCAATTGACTAATGAAAAGCTTTTGGTGGTCCAAAAGCTCCTCAGTGGGGAGGATTTATCCAGGTGGATCTTCAGATACAATGGCATGGAAACACTCAGAAATCAAAGTGATCAGAATGAAGTCAACTCAGGATCAGAGCATAGATCATGTCATCCTGATTCCAATTCCGTGAACAACACTTCAATCCAAGTCTAGATGATGAAGTTATTGCACAAGGAAGGTTGCTTTGATCCTTAAGGAAATGAGGATTTTTCCTTTGGAAAAGGGCTTTAAGCCTTAAAGGAAAAATCGCAATTGAAGGACTTGTAGAAGCAGACTTAAGAGAGGTGTAATGGAACCCCTGATCACCGATCTCCAATCATATCGAATCAGCGGACTGGAGGCAACCGGATCAGAGGTCTTTCTTTTATATATATTGGCGAGCAGGCAAAGCGATTGGCGGGATCGTTATCGAGACACCAGAGTGATATATGAGTGGGACACCGATGCGATTGGCCAGCGCTGATATCAGTGATCCACAATCGGCGGTTGGAATTTCCCCGATTATAGGACCTTAGGGACAGTGATACACCGATTACGACCTTGGCCTTGGACCTGATATGGAAACATGCCTGATTTCACCAGTTTTGAAGTCTTGGTAAATGGTTTTGGGTCAATTTTTCAATGTTTTTTGGGATTTTTAAGGTCTTATTGCCTCAACGATAAAAAGGCCATTTTAAGAGGGAGTTACGCCTACCGATCCTTCCATGACACTGGCCTCCATTGTGAACCAGACATCCCCAATTTAAAGGGATATGTCCAAAAGCCATTATAAAAACACGATTGATGGAAAGAGCAGGAAGGAGGCATTTTTGCAGCACGCTGTTTCGTTTGGCAGGAGGCTGAGAGTGCATATTTGTCTATTTGAACATTTTTACATGACTCCAACCCCTTCATTGCTACGGACCCTTTGGTTTTTCTTACCTCTCCATATCAGGCATCCATTTCATAGCCATCTTTCAGATCATAGGTATAAGCCTCTTGTGGACAACTAATGAATGTAATTCTTTTCTTTCATGTCATTTAATAAGAAAGGCCTCCCCATTGTTGATCTAGGCTTGGAGACGTAGTCCAAATTGGACAAACTTTGTTATCAAGCCTTGGAGTCTTCTTTTATGCCTTTTATGTGTTTACTTCTTCTTTTCTTATGTGCACATCTTTGTGTTAAGATGCAATTTTGCATGTGATTCTTTCCATACATCTATAAGCGAAAACATCCTAGATCAATTGTGTCTCTTTTCCAATAGTTTTTTAGATGGTGGCTACCTCTTGTGAATCTTCCTTGGGCTCCTATAGCTTCCCCTATTATACCTGTAGAAAATTCTTCCCCTCCTATAACAAACCCTGTCTCTCCTGTGGCTTCTCTTTTTTCTCTTCATCAAATGTAGATTGTGTCCTTGGCTTCTTGAAGGTGATAGAACTAGTGGTAGGCCTACTCATAGGTGTTATGGGTGACTTATTTTTGGTTCTAGGAGGAGTGGCCTCCTCAATTTTTCCCTCAATGGGTCCTATTTCTTCCTGTTTGCTTGGTTACTCATCAATATTTACTGGAACCCTTGTAGGAGTTTGTGGCTTTCCTTGTATAATTCTAGTGCTCTTCTTCATTCTGAAATACATTTGACTTGGTCTTGATTGCTTCCTTTTTGGCTTGACAGGAGTGCCTAACGTAGTAAAGGTTGCAACTACTTCCTATTCAGTGCCTTTTGTTCCTTGGGGTGGATAAGTCTTCTCAAGGGTTATTCTTTCTTCTCCTCTTCTTCTTCTTTCATCTCTTCCTCTCCTTCCTCTGTCTCTTCTACCTCTTTCTCTCCTGCCTTTGTTTCTTTTTCTTCTATTATTACTATCTCTTCCTCTTCTATCTTTCTTTCTTCTTCTCATGACCTTGTTGCCTCTTCCTCTTCTATGTTTTCCCCTTCCTCTTCCTCTTTTTTCCCCTCTCTTCCTCCAACACTCGAGGTTGGGAGGTTTCTCTTGGTGTGAGGGCTCATGTTTCTATGAAAGTCTCCCTGTCCATGTCTACAAATTTTCTCCATAGGACATGGATTCTCAAATGGTTCAAAGCATATACCACTATCAATTTGATGAGGCCATGGTGAGCTAAATGCTGATGTTTTCCTTCCATTAGCTTCAGACTCATCTCCATGATTGAATGCACAAGAAAATGAGGGACAATAAGTATTTGAGAAAGAGGTAAGTTTTCGTTGAATCTCATCTCTTGGATCAACCTGAAGTGGTAGGCATAAACTACACTCAATCTCCCTTCACAAGATATGTATTTAAGGATATGGTAGGATATTGTCATCCCAAGGTTAAGGAAGACTTTATCTCCTCACTCCATTCTTGTCTTCTACAAGCTCCTCTTTTGAAAGGAAGAAGTTTTTCCTAGTTGTGACACTTGCTTGTCTTGTTTTCTCCATCTCATTCCTAGAGGCAAGGTGGTTACTCTACTAATAGTTTCTAGACTTAGAGAAATTTCCAACCCTGTAACAATAGTTGCGGCACTGTATACCCCTTGAGAATGTAGTGTTGTGGAAAATTCATGGGTAAGGTCATCATCACACCCCTTTAGTAGCTCAAAGAAGCCCAACCACTAATGGTTTCTGAAGATGTCAACTACAAGAGGGTGTTGGTGAATCCTCCTAATGTCTGAGGGCTCCCTTCTATTAAACCCTCCCCCCATCTCTTCTCTATTACTCCTTGATGCTATGTAGGTGTGGAATTTCAAAAATTCAAGCAGTCTAAGTAGTGAAACAATGGCATAAACTATGGTGAAACAATGATACGGTACTTGGTGATAGTGAGGAAGAAAGGTGCTAAATGTTATATTCACTAAGCTATTTCTTTTATCTTAACTGCAACAACCTCTAAAAGGATACCCTACTAATCAATTGACTGTTGTATGCTCTTAATCTCAAGCAGATTGTTCATGAAAATGGGTGTAGAAATTACAAAGGAGGGTATCACTTACTTCTTATCACTGCAATTCTAGGTGTGAATAAAGTTTTTGAGACAGTATTGAGCCATTGTGACTCCTTTTTCTCCTCTCAATTCCTCATGTCTCTACTCTTATCACTCCTGTAGCAATTTCAAGCCTGCTTGTAGATTTCTCCTCTAACACTGTGTAGGTAGGGTTTAAAACTCCTTGGTGGCATTGTAGCTGCTTGATGCACTAGCTCATCCTTCCTCCATCGATTTTTGGAATGAGTGATGGTGTAAATGGAGTCAAGCCAATGCATAATATCCTTTTTTGGTTAAAATCTTGGAGTCTTGTGGTGACTTGGCATTATCACGAGTTTCTTCTTTTGGATCGTTGTCACCACTAACTGTAATCATCTCTCCCTCGTCATGATTATCACCCCACTCTTTGAGGACGCTAGTTTATTTTGAGTTGACATTTCCTCATTGTATGGGTGACTTAAATCTCACTTTAGTTGACTATTTGAGGGTTTCGTTCACTAGCCACCTCCAGCCTATTAAAACACATTTTCTCTCTTAAAACACATTTTTGTCATTGTTACACAACATTTTGTCACTGTCCCTATACTCCCTGTTCCTTGATCCTGTAGGACCTCTATAGTGAACCCTACATGCTTACCCTTCATGAAGAAACTCCCATCATGTCCCTTTTCATGAGTAGAGCAATTCCCTTTCGCACCATTTCCCCAAAAACTTCTGTTTTCCCAGTTTACAAGACCAATGCTAATGGCCCTTGTCTCCCTTGCGTCAATATGCAAGGATTAGAACTTCCCTAGTGCCGACCAGAGCGACTAAGATTTTTTCCATTCACGTTGGTCCTCTTATGGAAAGTTTTTTAAATAAAGTGTCAAAGCTTCCAGCTCTAGAAGCTTCGTAACAGAAGTCTAATAAATGGTTTGGCTGGATGGGGTCGAGGATGTCAGTTTGGGCTCCTTTCCCCTATAATGATGGAACTACCTCAAGGGATAAGACCTTCTCCAATGAGAAGAGGATCCATCTCCCATCCATTCATCCTAAATAAACCTCCCTTTTTCCCAAGCACAAGCTAGTGTTGAAGTGTTAATATTGGTGTGCTAGTGCTAATTAAGTTTGGAGTAAAAAAAAAGCTATTCATAGTTGTATCTCTCTAGTTGTGTGAGGGAGAAGTGTGAATTTGGTTTAGTGTGAAGCCTAAAGGGAAGAGCCTTAAAACTACTATTGTTGAGGCCACCATGGAATTCTAGCAGAAGTGTGTGGGAACCTGGTTTTGTCGGAGGAGAATGGCAACATCAAGAAAATGGTTGTAATCTCTTGTTGATTCAATATATATGCAACTATCGATTGATTTCCTACATGTTTTGTCATTTTACATGTTATTGGCTTAATGTTTCTTGACTTGTTAAGTAGGTTGAGTTACAAATTGTCTATTATCATGGTTGTTTGTTGTTGTTTACTTGTTTTAGGTGCTTGAAGAAGGAAGCGAGAGATAGCTAGAATGAGCAATCAAGGACATCATCAAATGGGATAAGTGTACTAAGAGGTAGGCCCTCTTAATTGCTTCTAACCTAAGGAAATATTCCATAGGATGTATCAATTGTGGCCAGACCCATTATCGGGCTAGAGGAATTTGTTTGTGTCTACACTTATAATTTTACTTCACCACAAATTGGCGACCATACTGGGGAACCAATCCTTCTGTTTGTCTTAGATTTCATGATTTTGTGTGAACTTTTCTAGTTCCACTTTTTCCCTTTGGTTCTCTTTCTTTTCTCTTGATTATTGGTCTGAGTTTGAATTTCATAGTAGCAAATCTGGTCCCTATTTCAAAAAAATATTATTTTTTTCTTGGCTCCCTCGCTCAGTGCACTTAATCCGCTAACAGTTGCATCGATCAACGTGATATGTTGAGAAACAATCATGCCGACCAACATCTGGTGCTTGTTGTCAATTAGGAAGTCACGTCGATGCCTGTAAGTGAATATTAGGTTTTGTCCCCAATCTTGGCCATTGTGTTTTTCTCTCATGATTTCGACCCCATAAGCCTATTAGACCGTTTTCTCCCTGACTAGAAAGTTGCTTTTCATTTGATTGTGTTTGCTTGTTGGCTTATCATCTTTCTGCTTGATTTCTGGAGTCACTGGATTGTTAGTGACACTAGGACATCTATATTGTCATGTTGAAATATGGCAACAAGAATATTCTAATTAATTTGTCCTTGAATTAAATTGTGAATTAAAAACAAATTTAGTCTTAACAGCTACTTGGAAATAAATCATTAATTTATTTTAAATTAATTAGTTGGAGAAATTCAAGTTAGAAGTCTTTCTGAAGTCATGCAAGAGTTATCCCTTAAATTAAGGAGATAAGATTGAGTTATATTTGAGTTGTAATTAGTTAACTCAGTTTTCTCAGTTAAGTCCAGTTAAATTAGTTCCAAACTGTTTGAGGAACTAATAGTGAGCTAACAGTCAGTTGATGCATTAATGCACTTAACTAGTGTTACTCGAGTTAACTGAAGGTTCCCTCATAAAAAACTCATGCATGTCTATTCTGAGAAAGACCCAGTTGAGATAAATGTTCAAGGACAGTGTACTATCAGTTTCATGTGTTTTCTCATGGAGAAAACTCATGCATGCAATCAAGGATTCATCCTTGAGGATTGCACAGTTTTGAAGGAGGTTTTCCACTTGGTTGAAGGCAAATCATCCACAATGAAAAGCGCAAGGAAATAGGAGCTTGGATGGCAGAGAGGAAGGCTGAAGAGAAGCCAATATTGCCTGTGAGCATCTGTGAGGATTGTACTAAGAGCTGGCTAGCTGTAAGAGTGAAGGCTTTGTATAATTCCTATGTATTTCCACCATGCATGATAGTACAATAGTGTGGGGTTTTTAGCTAAGGCTTTCCCCAAAGTATTTTCATGTGTATTGTGCCATTGATTCTTCTTCTTCTGGTTATATTGTTCATCTCGATCTTTAAGCTTCTGCAAATTGATAGTATAAGTAGGTTATTGTATTCTACTTTTATTTATATTGCATTATCGGGTTAACCTACCATCAGATTTTCTACATGGTATCAGAGCTATATTTGTAGAAAATCTCTACATGGTATCAGAGCTGTGAATAGTATATTGAGAAGTGAATTCGAAGTTTGAAGTTCGAGGTTATAGGTGCTAATCGAATTCATATCATACTTTAATGATGGCCAATGGCATTCTATGGATTGAAACTCAAGTATGCCTTGGAAGGTAGCTCGAATTACATAGCATGGAAAGATAGAATGGAGGCTATATTAGAAGATAATAGCTTGAAGGAATTCATTGATGAATAAATCCCAAAGATAGCTTCAACTAATGCACAAGAGTTGGCTGAGTGGAAGAAGTGTGTGGTGAAGGCAAGACAAATCATCCTTGGGGGAGTTTGAGACGATATTGTCTTAAGTGTCCATGGGAAGGATACTCCATTTTCAATGTGGAAGACATTGTAGGACCTATACCAGAACAGTAGCGACCAGAAGAAATTGGTGCTCAAGGATAAGCTTCGAAGAATCAAGATGGAGAAGGGTGATACTATTTCCACATATCTGAACATGCTCACCCTTGCAGAGATGAGAATGGTAGTGTGGGAATAACTACTGCCAATGATTATATGGTGAGCCTCGCTCTCCTTGGCCTTCAAAAGAGTTGGAATAGCTACTAGGACTCTGTGAATGGAAAGGAGAAACTGTTAGATTGGGAACAACTGTGGTCAGATCTTATGCAGGAGGAGATCAGGAGGAGAACATGAGATGGTTCTTTATCCAAGAATGATGATGAAGAAAATCTAGCCTTAGCAAGTAAGGCAAGGAAAGGGAAGGGGAAGGCTTCCCATTTCAAATCAAATTCTTCTCATGGAGGGAAGAAGGGTGACATTTCTAAAGTAAGATGCTTTAATTGTCATAATATGGGACATTATGCGACTAATTTCCCATCGAAGAAGTCCAAGAAGGGATCCTTAGAAGGATCGAAAGGTGAGGCATTAGCCTCTTAGTTCGAATGGACTTTATCCTCATCACATGCTTGGTGCTATCGATGATGGGTTGTGTCTGGTATATTGACAGTGGAGCCTCATTCCACATGATCGGTGATAAAAATTTATTCAGTGGCTTGGAGGAGAAAGACCTCAAGATGCACATAGAGATGGGTGATGACGGAAGGTATAGTGTTTCAGGAGTGGGCACAGTTGCTTTTCAGAGGGAGCATGGAGATCCTCTCACCTTGAAAGATGTGATGTGTGTGCCTCGACTAAAGAAGAATTTGGTATCAGTCACAATGTTGGAGGACAAAGGGTACGATGTTGTCTTTAGTAAAAGAAAGGCATTCCTAAGACACATAGACATGGGTAAGACCAAGAGGATATGGATTTGGGTGAAGAATCTTTATAAACTAGAGCTAGATGATTGTGCAACATTGAGTATGAAAGTAGAATTGGTGCAAAGCCAAGACATTAGTGAGTTGTGGCATAGGTAGTTGGGTCATTTGCATCATGGGGCTTTGAAGATAATGCACCAGAAATCTGCAAGACTTCCCAAAGGTAAACTTTAGCAAGTTGATACATGCAAAGGTTGTACCTTAGGAAATTACACTAAGTCTTCCTTTCATGATCGAGAAAGTCAAGCATAGGCTATCTTAGAGCGAGTTCATATTGATTTGTGTGGACCATTCTCGAGGGCATCCGCAGTGAAGCAAAGGTATTATGTGATTTTCATTGATAATTATTCCGATAAATGCTGGATTTATTTCATGTAGAAGAAGGACCAAACTTTCACAAAGTTTTGTGAGTTCAAATCTTTGGTCGAGAAAGAGTTAGGGAAGAAGATCAAGGCCTTGATAAGTGACAATGGTGGAGAATATGTCTCTCAAGAGTTTAAGGACTTTTGTGTAGTGGAAGGAATTAAATGAGAGTTGACCGCACCTCATAACCCATAGCAGAATGGGTTGGCCGAGAGGAAGAGCAGAACTATTACAGGGGCAGCACGAGAAATGCTGCATGACCAAGGCCTACCACTTCACTTGTGGGATGAGGCATGAAACACAAAGATCTATTTGCAGAATAGAAGCCCACATTGCATACTTGGGATGAAGACACTAGAGGAATCTTTCTCTGGTAAGCGACAAAATGTGGGTCACTTCAGGATCTTTGGCTAATCGGTATATTTCCATGTGACAAAGAATGCACAGAAGAAGCTTGAGTTGACAACAGATATGGGGATATTTGTGGGGTACACTGATACACCTCACAACTATCGGGTGTAATTTCCTACCAGTCGGAGGACAATGGTTCGCAAAGATCTCAAGTTTGATGAGCAGAAGGCCATGCGAGTTTCCCTTGAGAGCGAGCTCCAACTACAGGATGTGGAGGAACTATTGGTTCCTAAGGAGGAGGATCCTCACACTGATGCAGATCAACTGCATGCAAAGGTTCCAAGAGTGGAGACATCCACTCAAGGAGGAGGAGACTCAGACTGATGCAGAAAAGCTGCATGCAGAGGTTCCAAGAGTGGAGACATCCACTCAAGCAGTCTTCCAAATATGGATGGAAGCACACAAGAGAAGCTAGTAGATTATTGGAGGATGCGAGAGAGAATGTGGGAGCACCATCTTATCAGTGCAAATAGAGGAGGTCACCTGAGAGGTACACTGGATACATGGCCCTTGCTAGGGAATGTGTTGAGACCGAGCCATCTTCCTTTGAGGAAGAAGTGCAGCAGCTGATTTGGGCTGATGCTATGGTGGAGGAATATGACTCCATAGTTCATAATAGTGTTTGGGACATCGTTCCGAGAATAGAGAACAATTCAGTTGTGAGTTCCCGTTGGCTTTACAAGGTAAAGAAAGCTGTTGATGGTAGTGTGGAGAAGCATAAGGAAAGATTTGTTTCCCGTGGCTTTTCACAGGTAAGGAGGATCATGTTGTTGCAGTATATTTCGATAGAGGAGCAAGATACTGAAATTTTGACAAAGGCATTGTCAAAGTGTAAATTCGAGTTCCATAGAGACAGGATCAGGGTGGCAGATAATCCATTTCTTATTGAGAGGGGGTGTTGA
Organism: Pinus taeda; assembly: GCA_000404065.3. Lineage (NCBI taxonomy): Eukaryota > Viridiplantae > Streptophyta > Pinopsida > Pinales > Pinaceae > Pinus > Pinus taeda. The sequence goes on along the minus strand of APFE030994662.1, from coordinate 9,902 downwards.
AATATGGCAACAAGAATATTCCAATTTAATTTGTCCTTGAATTAAATTTTGAATTAAAATCAAATTTAGTCTTAACATCTACTTGGAAATAATTAATTAATTAATTTTAAATTAATTAGTTGGATAAATTCAAGTTAGAAGTCTTTCTGAAGTCATGCAAGAGTTATCCCTTAAATTAAGGAGGTAAGATTGAGTTATACTTGAGTTGTAATTAGTTAACTCAATTTACTAAATTAAGTCCAGTTAAATTAGTTCCAAAATGTTTGAGGAACTAATAGTGAGTTAACGGTTGATGCATTAATGCACTCAACTAGTGCTACTCTAGTTAACTGAATATTCCCTCATCAGAAACTCATGCATGTCTATTCTGAGAAAGACCTAATTGAGATAAATGTTCAAGGACAGTGTACTATCAGTTTCATGTGTTTTCTCATGTAGAAAACTCATGCATGCAGTCAAAGATTCATCCTTGAGGATTGCACAGTTTTGAAGGAGGTTTTCCACTTGGTTGAAGGCAAATCATCCACAAGGAACAAAGCAAGGAAATAGGAGCTTGGAGGGCAAAGAGGAAGGATGAAGAGAAGCCAAGATTTCTTATGAGCATCTGTGAGGATTGTACTGAGAGCTAGCTAGTTGTGAGAGCTAAGGCTTTGTATAATTCCTATGTATTTCCACCATGTATGATAATACAATAGTGTGGGGTTTTTAGCTGAGGCTTTCCCCAAAGTATTTTCATGTGTATTGTGCCATTGATTCATCTTGTTTTGGTTATATTGTTCAGCTCAATCTTTAAGCTTCCGCAAATTGATAGTAGAAGTAGTTTATAGTATTCTGCTTTGATTTATATTGCATTATTGTGTTAACCTAAATTCAGATTTTCTACATGGTATCAGAGTTGGATTTGAGTAAAATCTCTACATGGTATCAGAGCTGTGAACAGTATACTGAGAAGAGAATTCGATGTTTGAAGTTCGGGGTTGCAGGTGCAAATCGAATTCATATCATACTTCAAGGTTGGCCAATGGCATTCTATGGCTTGAGACTCGAGTATGCCTTGGAAGGTAGCTTGAATTACATAGCATGGAAAGCTGGAATGGAGGCTGTATTAGAATACAATGGCTTGAAGGAATTCATCGATGTAGAAATCCCAAAGCCAGCTTCAACTAATGCACAAGAGTTGGCTGAGTGGAAGAAGTGTGTGGCAAAGGCAACATAGATCATCCTTGAGGGAGTTTGAGACCATATTGTCTCGAGTCTCCATGGGAAGGATACTCCATTTTCAATGTGGAAGACATTGAAGGACCTCTACCAGAATAGTAGCGACCATAGGAAATTAGAGCTCAAGGATAAGCTTCGAAGAATCAAGAAGGAGAAGGGCGATATTATTTCCACTTATCTAAACAAGCTCACCACCTGCAAAGATGAGCTTGGTAGTGTGGGAATAAATACTACCAGTGATGATATGGTGAGCCTCACTCTCCTTGGCCTTCCAAAGAGTTGGAATAGGTACCAGGAATCTATGAATGGAAGGGAGAAACTGTCAGATTGGGAACAACTGTGGTCAGATCTTATGCAGGAGGAGATCAAGAGGAGCACATGAGATGGTTCTTCATCCAAGAATGATGATGAAGAAAATTTGGCCTTAGCAAGTAAGGCAAGGAAAGGGAAGGGGAAGGCTTCCCATTTCAAATCAAATTCTTCTCATGGAGGGAAGAAGGGTGACATGCTTAAAGTAAGATGCTTTAATTGTCACAAGATGGGACATTATGTGACTAATTTCCATCAAAGAAGTCCAAGAAAGGGATCCTCGAAAGGATCGGAAGGTGAGGCATTAGCCTCTCAGTTCGAAATGGACTTTATCCTCATCACATGCATGGTGTCATCGATGATGGGTTGTGTCTGGTATCTTGACAGTGGAGCCTCATTCCACATGACCGGTGATAAAAATTTATTCAGTGCCTTAGAGGAGAAAGACCTCAAGATGCGCATAGAGATGGGTGACGACGAAAGGTATAGTGTTTTAGGAGTGGGCACAGTTGCTTTTCAGAGGTAGCATAGAGATCCTCTCACCTTGACAGATGTGATGTATGTGCCTGGACTAAAGAAAAACTTAGTATCGGTCACAATGTTGGAGGACAAAGGCTACGATGTTCTCTTTAGTAAAGGAAAGGCATTCCTAAGACACATAGACACGGGTCAGACCAAGAGGATAAGGATTTGGGTGAAGAATCTTTATAAACTAGAGCTAGATGATTGTGCAACATTGAGTAAGAAAGCAGAATTGGTGCAAAGCCAAGAAATTAGCGAGTTGTGGCACAGGCAGTTGGGCCATTTGCATCGTGGGGCTTTGAAGATAATGTACCAGATATCTACATGACTTCCCAAAGGTAAACTTGAGAAAGTTGACACATGCAATGGTTGTACCTTGGGAAAGTACACTAAGTCTTCCTTTCATGATTGACACAGTCGAGTAGAGGCTATCTTAGAGTGAGTTAATACTAATTTGTGTGGACCATTCTCGATGGAATCCACAGTGAAGCAAAGGTATTATGTGATTTTCATTGATGACTATTCTCGTAAATGCTGGATTTATTTCATGTAGAAGAAGGACCAAACTTTCACAAAGTTTTGTGAGTTCAAAGCTTTGGTCGAGAAAGAGTCAGGGAAGAAGGTCAAGGCCTTGAGAAGCAATAATGGTGGATAATATGTGTCTCAAGAGTTTAAGGACTTCTGTGTAGCAAAAGGAATTAAACGAGAGTTGACGTCACCTCATAACCCACAGCAGAATGGGTTGGCCTAGAGGAAGAACAAAACTATTGTAGGGGCAGCACGAGCAATGCTGCATGATCAAGGCCTACCACTTCACTTGTGACCTGAGGCATGCAACATAATAGTCTATTTGTAGAATAGAAGCCCGCATCACATACTTGGGATGAAGACTCCAAAGGAAGCTTTCTCCGATAAGAGACCAGATGTGGGTCACTTTAGGATCTTTGGCTCATCAATATATTTCCATGTGACAAAGGATGCACAGAAGAAGCTTGAACCGATAGCAGAGTTGGGGATATTTGTGGGGTACACTGATACACCTCACAACTATCGGGTGTACTTACCTACCAGTCGGAGGACAGTGGTTCACAGAGATCTCAAGTTTGACGAGTAGAAGGTCATGCGAGTTTCCCTTGAGAGGGAGCTCCAACTACAGGATGTGGAGGAACTATTGGTTCCTAAGGAGGAGGATCCTCACACTGATGCAGATCAGCTGCATGCAAAGGTTCCAAGAGTGGAGACATCCACTCAAGCAGAGACTTCTAGAGATGGACGGAAGTGCACAAGAGAAGCTGACAGATTGTTGGAGGATGTGAGAGAGAATGTGGGAGCACCATCTTCTCAGTGTAGATAGAGGAGGTCACCTGAGAGGTGCACTAGATACATGGCCCTTGCTGGGGAATGTGTTGAGACCGAGCCATCTTCCTTTGAGGAAGTAGTGTAGCAACTGATTTGTGTTGATGTTATGGTGGAGGAGTATGACTCCATAATTCGTAATAGTGTTTGGGACGTGTTTCCGAGACTGGGGAACAAGTCAGTTGTGAGTTCGTGTTGGTTTACAAGGTAAAGCAAGTTGTTGATGGTAGTGTGGAGAAGCATAAGGCAAGATTTTTTTCCCGTGGCTTTCACAGGCAAGGAGGATCATGTTGCTGCAGTATATTTCGACAGAAGAGCAAGATGCTGACATTTTGACAAAGGCATTGTCAAAGTGTAAATTCAAGTTCCATAGAGACAAGATCAGGGTGGCAGATAATCCATTTCTTGTTGAGAGGGAGTGTTTAAATATGGCAAGAATAATATTCCAAATTAATTTGTCCTTGAATTAAATTGTGAATTAAAATCGAATTTAGTCTTAAGAGCTACTTAGAAATAGTTAATTAATTTCTTTTAAAATAATTAGTTGGAGAAATTCAAGTTAGAAGTCTTTCTGAAGTCATGCAAGAGTTATCCCTTAAATTAGGGAGATAATATTGAGTTATATTTGAGTTGTAATTAGTTAACTCATATTACTAAGTTAAGTCCATTTAGATTAGTTCCAAACTGTTTAAGGAACTAATAATGAGTTAATAGTTAGTTGATGCATTAATGCACTCAACTAGTGCTACTCCAGTTAACTGAATATTCCCTCATCAGAAACTCATGCATGTCTATTATGAGAAAGACCTAATTGAGATAAATGTTCAAGGACATTGTACTATCAGTTGCATGTGTTTTCTCATGGATAAAACTCATGCATGTAGTCAAGGGTTCATCCTTTAGGATTGCATAGTTTTGAAGGAGGTTTTCCACTTGGTTGAAGGCAAATCATCCACAAGGAACAATGCAAGGAAATAGGAGCTTGGAGGCCAAAGAGGAAGGCTAAAGAGAAGCCAAGATTTCCTGTGAGCATCTATGAGGCTTGTATTGAGAGCTGACTAGTTGTGAGAGCTAAGGATTTGTATAATTCCTATGTATTTCCACCATGTATGATAATACAATAGTGTGGGGTTTTTAGCTGAGGCTTTTCCCAAAGTATTTTCATGTGTATTATGCCATTGATTCTTCTTCTTTTGGTTATATTGTTCATCTCGATCTTTAAGCTTCTTCAAATTGATAGTAGAAGTAGGTTATAGCATTCTGCTTTGATTTATATTGCAATATCGAGTTAACCTACCATCAGATTTTCTACATGTCATCCATTTAGCTGATTGTGAACTCAGTGAGTTGAGTTGTAGGTGTACTTACTCCTTGCATTTCATTTGCATTCCTTTTACGACTTTGACCTCCAATACACAAGTTTGAAAAGTTTTTGTTTTCTTGTTTAAGAGTTTCTTTTCCATCATGGATTACATTGCTTGTCTTGTTGTTGGTAAAGTTTGTGCTTCATTAGTCTGAATGAGTCTCTCTTTTCATGTTTTCATTTTCTTGAAGAGATGATTGTCTCGAAAAAATTTCATCTAAGGGTTGTATACGGAAATTTCATTTCATTATTTCATGAAAAGAGTAAAATTCTAGTTTGTTGCATCATTGTGCTATGATAGCCTACATCATTAAAAACTAGGATTAAATTGGCATTTGAAAAGGAAAAGAACTATTTTGCTTTTGAAAGGACTGTTTGAAATGTGCTTGTCAGGAAATTAGGATTTGGAATGCATTTTTCATTAGTTTATTTTTTCTAAAAGTGAAGTAGTGAAAAATCTTTTTGCTTTCAGTTTCTTGGTTGTTTTCATTTGATTGTGTAGTTTCTACCCTCTCTAGTGTAGGCAATTCATCGAATTGAAAGGCTCTTGTCTCATTTAGTTGCATTTAAGGATTTTTCAAGACGCATCACTAAGGCCTAAAAGCTAAAACATAACTGAAGATAAACTTTAAAATGAACTCAATTAACCTAAGGCACATTTTACATTCAACAATCATATCTAGAAGGTCTAGGCTAGAGATGTGTTTTAGGGTATTTAAACCTAGCAGTTGTTGTTAACTTCAGCATTAGATAGTGCTCGTATGAATTTTTGTTCCCCGTACATCAAGTATATAACGGGAGACCCCTATAGGCTGCAACCCTTTATCCTCAAGAAGCCAAGTCGGCTACCTTGCAAACGTGATACACCAAACCAGCATTCGGGGAGATTGCCTGCTTGTACTTCTCAGTTCGTCGAGAGGTACTCTGCAATTCATGGTTGCCTGGTAATCCTGTTTACCTAGATTATCCAAAGCATTCATTTGATCTTTTTGACTCATTAAACTTAAAATATCATTCAAGCACTTGTCCTTTCGAGCTCGTTTCCAATCGAAAGTGATTAAGTCATCTTTGTTTCTTTCTCAACTCTTAAGAAATGAAAGAGCACCAATCTCTTATGCATCTTAATAATTGATTGCCCACGATCTTATAACATTGTATTAGTATTTTTTGAGACCAAATCATGAGTTTCCCTTAAAGAACATTTTAAAGCCTTGAAGTCTATTTGTCTCTTTTTTGTCAACTAACACAAGGTCATTATGGCTACACCATTTGGTTCACCTAGTTCCTCTTCCTCTCCTCCATCTGAAAGATTGCCAGAAGAGTCGTTTCCTGAGTTACCAGAGTCACTCGAGGACCAAGGTGTTGAATTCAGAATTGTTCTGAGCATTCAACCTTTGTCATCTCATCCTCTGCCTACTTTATATATTGGGTCATCTGCTGATCTTGGCCTAGAATCTCTGGACAATCTCGTTCAAACTCCTAAGAATTCGCCGACCACTGAGTCATCTTGGACTGGTTATCTATCCTCGAAATCCTCTGTTTGACCCTATTGTGATATCACCGTAGTGTTCTTACAGTCCGTACGACCAGCCAAATGTTCCTTTGGAACTATCCCTTCGTAATCTTCGGACGTTTGTCGTTGTTTGTTCCCGAATATGGAACCTGAAGGTGATGCTCTAGTCACTTCTCTAGAAGATTCAGAAGTTTCTACTCCACACACTATCGAGGGGGAAGAACATCCTTTCCCTCTTGAAGGTTTCCCTTATACAAAGGAAATTCCCACCAGTATGTCGCTCAACTATGTGTCTTTGGCATAGCTAGTTTTAGGTACACCTAGTGCCTCATCACTTTACCATAACCCTGTTTGGGCGTCAGGCACCATGCCTACTTCAGGTCTGTTCATTGTGAATACGACCTCCCAATAGGCTGTTACCTCAATCCTGGTGCAACCCACCATTCCGAACCTCCTTGTATCTTAAGTCCCAGTCACCTACCCGAATCAACTGGCAGTCTCGAGGAATGTCTCTGTTAGTTCCTCCATCCCTCTAGTCAGTGGCCAAGCTATGCCACCACTTGGGGGAAAACCCTAAATGTTTCAATGGTGTCAGGCACTGTCATGCGGAAAGAGTTATTTTTGCTGACAAAACTAACCTCCCTAGGAGTCTAAGACTCTCTAGTGACAAACAAGACAATTAAGAGAAATCCTTCTCTAAACATACATTATTCTATGAGAAACCAAGTGTTTTTCGATCCTACCTCAAGTTCCAACGCTCTTTGTAGCAGTCCAGCCTCGCTCGAATCCGGATGAGCTCCTCCTTCACTTTAAGACCTGCATACACTAACAATCAAACGATTACATAACACCTGAATATTCCATAAAACAAAGCATATTCAACATATAGACCAAGGAGTATATGAAACAATTCATTAACAACAAATCATTGAGAAGAATGGACTTATTTGTATCAAGGAAACAAAAAAGAAACCATTACAACCTGAGCCTTGGTGTTGTGCAAGTTCCTCCCAGGGTCCAGCAAGAGTTTTCCTCTACTTTGACAAGCTCACCCACTTCCAAATGAAACAAGAAAGGATGTGATCTCTCCTCACAAGCTTAACAATGGAAGTCCTAATTCCAGCAGCATCTACCCTTTGGAATGTTCAGCTTTCAACCTCCCCTCCCTTAGCCCAATGCCTGTATTTATAGTGTTCTAGAGGAAGTTATTCAGTTCCAACATCTGGGATACTCCCTCTTTTGGATGGGGTAGCTCCTCTCTTGATGGGATAAGTTCCTCTATCATAGGGATGCATGAACCATCTGGAGTCGCTCAATACACGTCAAACACTCTTCTAGAAGGCTCTAGAAGTGACCACAAGTAACTTTTTAAAGATGAAACTCGCGCCTTTTGACCTTTACAGGGGTACGCACCCATCCTTTGGCTTACAGAGCATACAAGTACGCAGGTACAATGTGTTCGGAGTGCGTACACACAGGCAAGGTAGAGAGAACCTGCGTACCCAGAGATAAACATGATTTTTAATGACTTTCTCTCTTTTTTGAAGTTTGACATGGAGAGCAGAGGTATAAGGCTTGACAAGGAGGATAATATGACTATTGATGGAGCCATATTAACTGCAGATAGTCATGGTGACAAATTTTAGTGTAACAGATTGCGCCCTAAAGTGCGAAGCCTGTAATAGATAAGGGTTTTATATCATCTAGGAAGGGTGAAGTACTTTATCATTTCAAGGATTATCTCGTGGAGAGCCTGGTCAGAACCTACAATTTTCAACACAAAAATACATGTATAAGATTATATCATCGCTGAGGTAGGCATTCCCATACTCAGATCAAAACTTTAACTAACAGACTAACTACTCTGATACAGGAATGATTTCATAATACATCATAATCATAGACTCGTGTAGACACAGTATGGACGTAGCCATCTGTTTATGATTGGTCTACAATATAATGAATACAAAACTCCTCACAGCCTGGATGGTGGAAACTAGATCCAGGTCTTCATCTCTACTTCCCGAATTGGTACGATTCTAGCCATGTGAATAAATGAGTCGATGTCGAACATGGTAGAAACCACTTGATTACCAGTCAATGATGTAAACTGTTAACAAGCGTGACAGAGACCACCAGTAATGTCAATGGTTCTCAAAGTACCCAGCACAATCCATGAGATGTGAATGAATGAGTCGATGTCGAACATTTCATGGAATCCTTCGATCGCAAGTCAATGATGAAAACGGACGTCGAAGGCGAGAAACCTGCCATTGATGCATGCAGACTTCAAGGCACTGACGATTTCTAAATCAACTCTCTAGATAATGTGCTGATGTCGATAGAAAGCGACCCGTCGCAGGGAAGCCCACAACACGAAATCATAGTTCAAGTTGAAGAAATGTTGCTGTAAGGAGTAACTCAAGGATGATAAAATGGATGATAGGTATTTTGCAGTTGAATGTTTTGTTTACAGACCTCTTGAACACATAACGACACAACATATGGTTTTGTGACGAATGACTCAAAGTTAATTCCCATAACTCGGCTAAAGAATGTCAATGAGGTTTGATCAACTGTGAGGCAAAGGATTTCCCAACCCAGGTGACTAACAAGTGTCGTGTTCAAGAGTGGTAGTAAGGTTTTTCGGAGACAAAAGGATATCAAATAAGCTCATTCCTCTCACTTTTCCCCCACCATTTCTGGCAAGTACCTCTTTATTTTTTACAAGCTTGAGGAGGATAACATATGCTTGATTGTAAGCTCATCCTTCGGATGAGTCCAACTTAGTTTTTGATTCGAACCCTAAGAAGGAGTGGTCCGTTCCTGTTTGTAATAGAACAGGTCCTTTACTGTGAATTTTTAACGAGTCCAGTATAGGAGAAACTCGGTGTTTTTCAATTTTAGAGAGTTTGAAAAACTTAAGAAGACTCCAGATTGGACTTTTTCGTAAATTTGTGTCTCCTAAGCCCGAAAAAGTATAAAATAATACCTAGGAGAACCGCTTGATCTTGCGACCAAGGAGTACTTTCATGATTAGTGTCTTTGACCTGAAAAGTAAAAAGCGATCAAGGACACGTCGTTTTATTTCCAGTATCGAATTTGAAACGACAAAAATCCGGGCAACCTTTTCCTGTTTTTACGGTCAGAAAAGGGCTATAAGGGAACCGTCTTTTAATTCCGTTTTAACGAGTGTAAAAGAAACGCTCGGCAATCTTTTCATTTTTTAGGAGTTAGAAAAGGGCTTAAAATATGACTCTGATGTTTCGTTTGTGAAAAATGACAAGTTTCTCTGAAAATCCCTTTGTCCTGCACAAAAACGACACATTACTCATACCTGTTTAAGATAGGCAAAAAATACATTGAAAAAATGACCTTCCATGGTGAAAAATAAACAAATTTAATATTTATTTATCCAAAAAACCTATAAAAAGACCTTTTACCATGTCATTTTTACCATTTTACTGTTGAGGTAGAAAAAAGGGCTTTTGGCAAGAAACGTCCCGTGGACATTGCGGAAAATCAGACCGTCGGAATCGAACGTCGTCACCTCCAGGTAATCCACAACATCCTCCTCTTCAATTTCATCCATTTAGAATTTAATTTTAAGTTTTAGTTTGA
>APFE030994660.1:31835-58908 GCA_000404065.3 Pinus taeda | reverse complement strand
CAACTCCCAAGTGTTATTCTTTTCAATCTGCTCAAGTTCTTCCTCCATGGCCTTGACCCAACATTCATCTTTGCATGCTTCTCTTACATTTTGTGGTTCAGTGGAGGAGAGCAATGCTAGATAGCTTGAAGCTTCTGAAATAGTTCTTCTTGTTTGTACACCTGCCTCTTTCAGCCCTAAAATTTGAGTTTCTGGATGATTCTTCTGAACGTACCTGGAAAGAGTCTTTTCTTCTATCCTTATCTGTTCTTTTGGTGCCTCATGAGTTTATTCTTCATCATAAGTCTGATTTGATGTTGAAGGATAGTCCTCGTCATCTTCAAAATCTTCAAATTTTACCTGCCTAGGGGTGTTTCCTTCTTCATCAACCACTACATCAATACTTTCAACTATTTTTCCAATTTTTTTATTGTAACACATATGCTTTGATGTGGGGAGAGTAACCAAGGAGAATGCCTTCATCCGCTCTAGGTTCAAACTTGCCAAGGTTTTCATTAGTCCTTTTGATGTAACATTTGCTTCCAAAATTTTTGAAGTATTTTACAGAGGGAGTCTTACCATACCAAAGTTCATGAGGAGTCTAAGTGCTATTCACCTGGACGTTTGTCTTGTTGAGAATAGTAACGACAGCAAATGCAGCTTCACCCCAGAAGGTTGCAGGAGTTCCAGATTCATCAAGCATAGCACGAGCCATTTGTTGAACCGTTCTGTTCATCCTTTCCACTACTCCATTTTGCTGAGGAGTCCTTGCAGTAGAGAATTCCCTCCTTATTCCATGTTCTTCACAAAAATCAAAAAATTCATCCGCGGCAAATTCTCCTCCTTGATCAGACCTGAGGCATTTGATTCTGCGATCTGATTCGTTTTCAACCAGGGATTTGAATGCTTTGAACTTATCGAAAGCTTCGTATTTATGCTTCATAGTCCTATCCAACACATCCTGGAAAAGACGTCAATGAAAAATATAAAATATTCTTCTCCTTGAGGTGACCTTTTCTTAGATGGACCACATACATCAGTATGGACAAGTTCAAGTGGCCTGCTAGCTGATCCTTCCTTCTCAGGGAAATTAGTTCTAGTTTGCTTACCAAACTGACATGATTTGCATATTGTATTGTCTGGAATTCTGATGTCAGGGAATCACACCGCCTGATATTGCATTGCTTCCTATTGCGAGAAGCTTAAGCCCCAATCTTCTATCCATAGCTTCATCATTCTGCTTAGATAGCATTGTTGTTGTCCGTCCATTGAGTATTGTATAAATTTTTGAGTTCTTATGCTTATCACTGTTTCTCCTTTATCAAGCCTCCAAGAAACAATGTATCATTTTGATCAATATTATTCATTTCCTTGATCACAATTTGACGAACTAATAGTATTATGCTTTTAAGCCATCAACATACTAAAATTATTCCAGCTTTGACCTTTTCTTCAAAAGAACAGAACCTTTACCCTTTTATGAGATTTAGGGGTGTCATTTCCAAATGAGACCTTCCTTTCCTTTTCTAAGGCACTATATGACTGAAGTTTTTCTTTATCACCTGTCATATGTTTCGAGCATCCACTGTCGATGTACCATTGATTTTCCTGTCCTTCCGCATATAACGCTATCCCGCATCTTTCTAGTTGCGATTCTTTCATTCTCCATGTTTTGGGACTCAATGAAACTTGCTCCTTCTGAGTTGTTTGCCGAAACCTACTCCTGCATTCAGAATCTTCATGACTGAAGTTGTTACAAATAGAACATTCTATTTCATTCTCAAGAGCCGAAGTTGTTACAAATAGAACATTCTATTTCATTCTCAAGAGCAGAAAAGTTATTGTAGGTCCTTTTCATGATCCCAGTCATTCTCCTTTGTTTTTGAGCTTCTCTAGTCTGATGGTCTTGTAGGCAACACATTGAGCGGCTTTGTGACCAAAGTTATGACAAGAGAAACATTGGTCATTGAAGAAATTCCTGCGATTATCAAAACTACCAACCAAATGATTGTAGTTTCCATTGACATCCATTCTTGAGGCAAATTGAGAATGATTTACCTGTGGTTGGTTGTAGCTTATGTTCATCCTTGAAGTAGATTGCCCCCGATTTACTTGGTAATCTTTGTTCATTCTTGAAGCAAATTGTCCCTAATGTACATGGTGATCTGCATTATGCTTTTGCTGTCGATTGTCAACCTGTTCACTTCTTCTTGCTGCATCAAGATAACTTTTGGAGGTGGATGGCTTCTGTGCTTGAGACGCTTCTTCAGTATATCCAAGAGCTGTCTTGATTAGATGTTGCACTTTGATAATCTCATCTAAAGTTTTAGATCCTTTAGCAAATCTAAGATTAAGAGCTTTTGATTTCTCAATATCTTTTCTAAGCCCCACAATTTCACATTCTAACTTTTCATTGTGTTTTTCTCTTTCAGCAAGTTGGAATGTTAGAGTATCTATAATCATATTCTTTTCCTCTAAACAAATTTTAAGTTTAGAAATTTCTTCATAAAGACCTTCTTCATCTATAACATCCATGAAATCATCATCTTCAAAGGCCATCAAAATTCTATAATCATTACATTGTTCATCTTCATCACTATTTGAAAATCCATCACTGTCTTCATGTGTATAATAGCTCTTCTTACTTACATTCTATTTTCTGTTTCATCTAACTGGTTCCTTACCTTTGTCAAGTTTATCTTTATGAGGACACTTGGCAGCATAGTGACCAACTCTTCCACAAGCAAAGCATTTGAAAGGTAGCTTACCTCTGAATCTTCCAGTTCCCCGTTGAAGATTCTTGACAAAGTTTGATTCTTCCTCTTCTTCTGACATATGCCCTGACTCATTGTAATCTCATTTTCCAGAGGCTTTGAATGTGGCTTCTCTCTTGTCCGATGGTCCCCCTTTTCTCATTTCGTAAGCAGTTAGGATTCCATGCAGCTGTGACATGGTAATGCTCTGTAGATTCTGCTTTTCTTCTATGGCAGAAACTTTTGAATCAAACTTAGAAGACAAATATCTTAACACCTTTTCAACCAAATTAACTTCTTTTATTTCTTCACCCAAGTTTTTCATACAATTAACAATCTCATCTATACGTAAGAAATAGTTAACCACACTTTCATCATTGTGCATTCTGATATTTTCATACTGAATTCTGAGAGTTTGTAATTTTGCCTGTTTTACCTGATCATCTCCTTCATAGCTCAGAATGATCTTGTCCCATATTTCTTTTGCGGTTTTGAGTTGCATAACCTTGACAAATTCTGATTGAGATAAACTCCCTAATAGAGTATTGACAGCCTTTGCATTTGTTTCATACTGCTTCTTACCAGGCGTATCTGTAGGAGTTGTTGATGGAAATGTGTAACATGTTTCCAGAATATCCCAAACTTCTGTACCAAGAGATTGAAGATAGGCTGTGATTCTTACCTTCCAATAGATGAAGTTGCTCCCATAAAAAATTGGAGGCCTGATCGATGCCTCCTTTTCGTAGTTGTTCATGATGATAGATCTTCCTTCAAGCAATCAAGCTTCTTCTGAAGGACCTGCTCTGATACCAATTGTTGGAAATAATACTAATAGGGGGCGGGGGGGTGAATCAGTATTATCAAGTCAAATTATTTTTCATTTCATACAAATATTTGTATACGCTATTTTAGTTAGTGAAAACAGCGTGTATACGCAACTCCGGTTAATGAAACTCGCATATAACTTGCAAAATTATAATTTAATTTATTCTTCAAATGTTGATCATTAATCTGTGTGTCAGAACCATATAACAGTAACCAAGAACAGAAAAATAGATTAGACAGTCACACATAAGAACACAAGATATAAGGCGGAAACCCAATGTGGGTCAAAACCACCTGCTGCAATTCGTCTCTATCTTCTTTCAATTAGAAACTTCTTTTTACAATGTACTGGTGCAGTCTTATACCAGTATGCAGGCTGCTACTTGCAGAAGGCTACTACCTTCTCTCGTTCTCCAGCTTCTCCTGGAAGGGAGCTACAACACCCTTAGCTTTTGTACTAGCTGATGTACTAGTATGTAGGTGCTGACCTACAGAAGGCTGCAACCTTCTCTTTCTTTCAGGGATCACGTTTCATAAATTTTCAGACTGGATCCATGAATAACATCAATCAAACATCAAGTATATCTGCATCAATCAATCTCCTTCGTACAAACCAATACTGAATCAACCAAACACTTCTCAGAATACTGTAACCAAAAAAACAGTAATAGCAACCAAACACCAATTCTGACCCCAGAACACTGCAGCAATAAACAGAAGCAGCTAAAGCATATTTCATGAGACATACGCTACTTAAAAATGTAAAAACTTGCGTACATACACAACTGTATCAAGACCAACTAGCGTATATGCTACCTTCTCTTGTTGAACCTGCGTGTATACGTGCCTCTGATGTGTTGAACCTGCATACAGATCTATAGAAGATAATTTACCCTTTTTACTTAATCAAACATCAGTTATACCCAGATTATCAGATTTATAGATCTAATCATGCGCCAATTATCACAAAATGATACTACTATTCAAGCCTTAAGATCTTGATCCATTAATAGAACTTATCCATCTTTTACCGCTCAGGTTCCTCCTTGATTCAGATCTAGCTACACATCACAAACCAATCACCAGTATTCCAGATCTTGCTCCTCTTAAGATATTCAACGCTTGAGTCAATACCCTTGCCAAATGATCTCCTTTCCTTTTTATAATCTTAGGCCTTACTCAAACCATGGTCCAAAACCACTGAGAACCAATACTAGGGACCCAATATCTAGGTTTAACACTTTGGATGCAATACCAAGGACCAAAACCATAGGTTCAAATATGTCGGACTAAATACCATGGACCAAACATAAGTTTTCCCACATGTACATGCCTTTCTTTGCAACTTTGTTAAGAGGAGTCTGCGTATACCTCATTTTCTTTCATTCTAAGAGCCTGAACTATGATCTGTCATTTGAGTGAGTTGCCATCAAGGACAACACCTATGTCATAGAGCCAAAGCTGTGTCATAATGCCAACAGTGACTATACTTTTTTTTTAAATTCCTATATTTGGCAAAGCAAACAGATTGCGATATCTTCCCTATACGAGCTTCATTTTGAGTGAAACGAGTTGCATTGGGATTGTATCACTGAGATAGATGCGGTCATTCAGTGTTTGATCTATTCTGAGCACTTTGATTTTTAAGCTAAATATTGATCACTTGATCATTCCTCCCCACTAGAAGCCTTTTGGACCTCAAAAGATATTATCAATTGTTCAGTAGGTGAGGGTACAACTCCCTCACCCTCTCAATCTGCATCCTTTTGGTCTTAGAAGGATTTTGTCCCTTGAGTCCCACTCGAAGGTATTCAACATTCCCTCTCTTTGAAGTTCTGGTTCTTCTGTCAAGTATGAGATCTTGTTGAAGTTCATCAAGATATATTGGTGAGAAATCATCTATTGATGGCAGTTGAACATGCTCTCCTTGATCATCAATCAAAGGAGGCTCAAACAATATCAAATTCTAAACATTAACAACAAAGTATATTTGCATATAAGGAGGAAAATCTAGCTTAAATGCATTGTTACCAATCTTTTCCAGAATTTTAAAAGGACCATAACGAATTGGGTTTATTTTTTTACCTTCCCCTTGAAGTCTCTCTTTAAAAAATTAAACTTCATCTCCAACTTGAAATTAATGATCAACATGGTGTTTGTCATGCCTTGCCTTGTAGTTTCTTTGACTCTTTTCAAGATGTTCTTGCACTGTGTGATGTATCAACTGAATTTTCTTCTCAATGAACTTCCTTAGCTTATCGATGTTGTTGTGACCATCGATGGCTACATCTTTCTCAAAGATGAATTCCAATGGAGATCTTAGCAAGTACCCAAAACATGCCTCAAATGGTGACGTGTTTATGGAAGAATGCTTTGCCCTGTTATATGCATGATGTATGTAATGCAATTGTTCATCCCACAACTTGGGATGTTTTTTGCTCAAGCCGGTCCAAGCACAGGGCCCACGCTGTGGTGCGCTATCTATCAGGTAGCTAGAAAACATGTAACGAACAATTGCCACTTGCTGGAGAAATTTGTTCAGACACCGCAATGACTCTTCTGCAACTTCTGCAAATCAGTGGGCTATGATGAGCGTAACTGCCATAGCTATGAGTTGATGATGGAAAGAATGCCCGCGTATCAAATGCATACAAAAACTCAGCCTCTGGATCAAGGTTCTGGGGGAGCATTCAGAGGATATCAGGGGTGCGGACGAGGCTGAGGTGGAGGAGGACCTGTGAGAGGTCGGGGACAAGTTATTTGCTACAATTGTGGAGTGCTAGGACACTACGCACGGGAGTGCATGAACCCGATGTGCCTGTCATGCCGATATTACACTCATTTTGACCATGCGATAGAAGATTGCCATGTATTAATAGCTAAAATATAGGAGAAGAGGGTGTAGCCTCAGCAACCTACCCAGAGCCTGTAGATGATGAGGGTTGAACCCCACGAAGAAAATCCTAATGTGAATATCGTGCTATAGAGTGGAATGACGATTGGCGAGGATAAAGGAAAGCAGCATGAATAAAGTGAGGAGTCCGCAAAGCTCCAAAAAAGGAGGTTGGATTTTATTTAGAGCGCGCGAAAGAAACATTCATGGAAGCAAAGAAAAACTTCGCTGAGGCCTCTACCTCAGGAAGTCAGGATAAGTTGTTTGAAGAAATGGACCCCTCCATTCTTACCACGTTCTTAGAGACATGTATGAAGCTTCTTCGCGATAGAAAGGCCGTGAAAGGATTACAAGAGTTGATAAATAAATGTGCTAGTAAAGAAAATGCTCTTGAAGGACCTTGCGTAGTCAAGAAAATTGGTAAGCATAAGGCAAGAACAGGGTGTGAGATGAGGCTCACTACACAAATAGGTGAATATGAAATGGACCAAGTTATTTTGGATCTTGGGTCGGATGTGAATGTTTTTCCTAAACAAACATGGGAGAGAATGGGGAGACCTACGCTGTAGTGGTCTCTGATTCAATTAAGGATGGAAAATCAACAAAATATTATCCCCATGCGAAGATTGCATGGAGTGACAGTAGATATTGAAGGTGCAAGTGTGTTGGCTGATTTTGAAGCGATAGAGATTGTTGATGACAAAAATCCCTACCCCACACTCCTTGGGATCGATTGGGCTATTGACATGAATGGGGTGATCAATTTGAAGAAGCAGACAATGTCATTTGAGAGGAAATCACTCCGCGTAGTAGTACCTTTAGACCCTGCAGAAGGATCGCGCTATACTGAACCAGTCCGCGATTATGAAAGTGACGATGATTTGGACCAGACCTACAAAACAACAGCATGAGACCAAGATTGGGTGAATCCGGCAGCAGATGGACGCATTGCATGGGATCGTGAAAGTTCCTGTACATCAGATTTAGACAAGGAGTTGGAACACTGGTAGAATAGGTTGCATGAAGTACCTATGCTGCGTTGTAACATGATGAATAAATCGTTGCGGTGTGTATCATCGGAGGTAAGGAGTTTGCCTTATTATGATGCTCTAACTGACATAGACAAATTTTCTGATGCATTTGAAAGGGAAGTTCTTGAGAAGCATCACTTCCAAGCACTGGACCTGGCGCTACGCCTCCATGATGGTGGGGTACACATAAAGACAATTTTAGTGGATGATGTGAATACATAAGAATGATGAGGTTGCAGTTTGGTCACCCAAAAGTGTGACTAATAGAGAAATATGATGGGAGGAGTGATCCGTGCGATCACTTAGCAAAATGGACTTACGCTTATGGAGCAGAGCCACAACCGGAGTGGGTGCATCTATTCTATCACACTTTGGATGTAATACTAATGAGTTGGTACCTGGAAATAGAGCTCTGCCATGGCACTGAAGAGTGGGACATTTTGAGACCAGAATTTTTTATGACATTCAGCTTTGAGGATGGATTTGAATCCATCGATGAAGCATTGCAGGAGGTTAAGGTAGCGATCTTCAGAATACCACAGGATCTCTTGGATTTGATTCAACAAGATTGGACCACCCAGCTATGCTATGTGCTGGAGTGCTACAATGTAACTGCTAAAGAAGAAGACGATGATCCAAGGAACATTAATATCCCAGAGGCTGAGGAGAAGGCCCGGGTAGAATCAGAGTGCACCACAAAGGAATAGGCAAAGCAGGAAGAGTGCAGCTCCAAAAGAAATCATAAATCTCCTTCACCCCAAACGGAGGAGAAAGAGCGATCAGAGTAGGGCGACGAAGATCACTCCCTTCTGAATGAAGTGGTACAAGGAGTAGGAAAAGGAAGGACTGTGCAAGAAGAAAAAAGCCACTAAGTCGTTGCTAGATCCAATTACCTTGACAGAGGGCGAAGTGGATGACATTGGCGATAAGGTGCGGGATATAACAACAGAACTGTTGCAGCAGTTTGAGCAGCAACAAAATTAGGCACTAATCGTCATACGGACGGGTCTACGTGAGCTACAGATCCAAACGACTAGACTCCAGGCAGGTGTAGGACAAAGCAATGCTGCATCAACCAGTTTGGCACCACAAAACACTCAAGCAGTAGAGATGGTTCAGTCAATGGATCTCCGGGCAGTCGCGCTACCTAATGGAGCTTTGAGCGCAG
Source organism: Pinus taeda (assembly GCA_000404065.3). NCBI lineage: Eukaryota > Viridiplantae > Streptophyta > Pinopsida > Pinales > Pinaceae > Pinus > Pinus taeda. Next base: position 50,259 of record APFE030994660.1, on the reverse strand, counting down.
AGGTGGCTCCTGACAAGGCTATTGTCAACACTTTGAAGAATTTGGGAGTCAACTTGTCCACGTTCCCCAATGAGTTCCTTCACACACTGCAAGCAGGTGTGATCGCAGTAATTAAGGTCTTGGAGCAGCGCGCGGTGAGCATGATTAGTGAGTACAAGGTCAACAATGAACAAATGTTTGTGGAGAAGACAACAACTCTAGAAGCATGGAAGAAAGTTCAAGCACAAAATGAACAAACTACAACCATGCTGGCCGAGGCATGCAGAATAGTCCTTGAACTGCATATCCCGGAGGAAGCACTTGTGGACGCGAAGATCAGGAAGTTGGCTGCAGGTGTGTGCGTTGCAAATATGGAAGTGGCCAAGGTTCAGTTTGAACTGAACTTGAATTTTACTGAGTTAGAGTTGAAGTCACAGCCTTTAACTCCACCAGAGGTCAGAGAACAACACGAAGTTGCTGTGAAGGATGGAGTTGCAGCAATGGATGCCACGGTGGTGGATTGCACTGTGCTCTTTGAGTAGTCCATGGAGGTAGTCACGGTGTTGCAGGAAGATCCTAACCTGCAGAGCTTAAACACAACAACCCGTGAATTGCAGCAGCAGTATGATGAGGTGAGAGCAACAGCATGCATCGTCGCTATATCACAACGATTGGTCAAGTTTCATGAGGCAAAACAATTGCTCCAACAGGTGGAGGCAGCGCAAAGGAAAGAGGCGGTCCTCAAGGCCAGATTGGGGCCTTGGCTAGATAAGGCCTATGTTATCTCTGCCACCATTGCGGAAAATTTGGAAATCCTGCATAGAACGTAGCAGAAGATAAAGGAAGACAATGCTAGATCAACAACATAGCAGCTGGTGGAGCAAATCAAACAGGCAGCCACGCAGAGCGCAGCTGAGGTAGCAATAGCACAAGTAGAGTTGGGAGGTCTCCGCAGTAAGATCTTCGTGCCATCATAGTGACTCAGGGGTGACTCACGATATTTGTGTTGGGAGCCTATTGGGACAGGGTCCCTTGGGGTCAATTTTGGGGCAAAAGCCCAAGTTTTGGGGAAAAAGACCAAGTTTTATTGTAAAAAGTGTAGTCTTTGCAAGTTGTGGTCATGGAGCACGTAGATAGTAAAGTTTCATAAAGGGTTTTACCCTTCTTTTATGTAAGTTGTGTCGGCTTGTATAAACCTACCCATGGTCTGCGGACCATGGGATTGGATAAAAAGGAGAGTCTTAGAGAGTCTAAGAAGGAGGTAACGAAGAATGAGGACAAATGTAATGGGTCAGTAGAAGAAAGAGAGAAGAAGTCTTAGAGCAGAAGAGAGGCTCTGCAGCTGTGTGTGTAGAGGCCTAGAGTTGAGTCCACAGCTGAGTGCACGAACCCTTGCTGTTGAGTGCGCAGGGAAGTCTTGAGTCTATAAGAAGAACTGTAGTATTAATAAAGAGATTATTCCAGAAATTCCTGTGTTTATCTATTTCCTTCTGTTATGAATGAATGTGCTATTATGTTATGATGAATGATGGGTTTATCAATTAATACTGTATCGATACGCGATTTTACATGACTTATCTTGTTATATGGACACACGTAATAATAATTGTTTACGTGGAGCATATCTTGTTGCATGTTAAAGTTATCGAACACTTAAGGTGATCTAGGTAAATATGGAATTAGGAGTAATCAAAGAGGTGCATAAGTGGTTGATTCACCTGTTTAGGGTCCGCGAAAGACAGTCGTGAATGTTCACGGAGGTATAGAATCTGATTAAGGGAAGTTATATCGATAAGCCCTAAAGGCTTATCGACCTGCGCAAAGGCAGGTTTAGGGCATAAAACGACATCACACTAATCTCTGGGTGCAGAAACTTGGTTCCAGCATCCCCACATACTACTTCAGGTGAGACTTCAGTCCGCGCTCCGTGTGTTGATGCCGAAAAGGACGGTAGTGTAGGGATTTGTTTGGCAAGCTTAACTATGAACCTGGGTCAGGACCCACTAAGCCAACATCCCGTATGTGCCAACATCACGTGTAGCTGCTTAACATTCTTAGGGGACTCCAAATTCACAATTACCGCAATCATTGCAAGGTCCACCATTAATCCTTGTTTGCACACAACATGACCCAACAAGATCCCAAAAGGAACACAAAATATGCATTTTTCAAATTCAGCGCGATCTGATATTTGCGACATGTATCCAACATCAGATGCAAACGTGCTACATGGAATTTTACTAATCCAAACATGGTCCAGTCATCAAAGTATACTTCCAGAAACTTATGAATGAATTCTTTGAATGTTGTTATGACTACACGAGAAAATATCGCAGGCACATTCTTCAGTGCAAATGGCATCATGTTGTACTGGAAACAACCCCACTCCATCACAAAGGTCATTTTTCTCCTGTCCTCAGGCGCGATCTTAATATGATGATACCCAAAAAACTCGTCAATAAAATGAATAGGCCTCCTGCCCTCCAACATTGTCTAAAACTTCATCTGTAAATGGGGTCGAAAATGGGTCGTGAACACATGCATCATTAGGCTTCTGTAGATCTACGCAAATCATTATTTCATGCTTTTGTTTCTTCTCCTGAACCACCATCGGGCTCACCCAATCAGATTCTTAAACAGGTTCTATGATGCCTGGCTCCAGCATCTTATCCAGCTCCTGGCAAACCTTTTCCTTGTATTTAGGATTAAGGCAATACGACCTCTATTTAATAGGCTTCACGTTCGACTTCAGAGTGATCTTCATAATGCCCAAATCACCAACTATGCCCTTCAAGTTTGAAAACTGAGTAGGGAAGAGATGCTAATATTCACAGAGTAACTCAACGACTTTATCCACTATAGCATCGTCCCAATAATCTCCAATTTTCGTGAACTTCAGTTCTTGTTTAGTGCCAATGTTTACTTGCTTTGTCTTCAAAAGCGCAAAGATGTTCGTGTTTTCTATTTGTGGGCCTTCGACTTCACGATGCCCTTCAACCTCTGGAATATTAATGTCTCTTGGATCTTCATCTTCCTCTTCAGCGGTAACATTATAACATTCCAACACATGGCACAGTTGGGTGCTCCAGTCTAGTTGGATCCATTCAAGAGGTTCTTTTCTCGTTTTGAAGATAACTGCCTTAATCTCTTGTAGTGCTTCATCAATGCTTGCAAATCCATCTTCAAAGATGAAGGTCAATAAGAACCCTTCCTTCAATACATCCCATTCAGCGGTTCCATGGCAAGCTCTGTTTCTAGATACCAGTTCATGGGAATTGTATCCAAAGTATGGCAAAATATGTTTACCCATTTTGGCTGTGGTTATGTTCCCCATGCTTTAGTCCACTTCATAGGTGATTGTGCAGATCGTCCCTTCCATTATATTTCTCAGTCATTCTGGTGTTAGCACGCCCAAACTGTAACCTCATCATTCTCCGGTAGTATCGCCATCCAACAAAACTATCCTTATGCATACCCCACCATCATGTAGGCATAGTGTGTAGTGCTAACTCTAATGCTTGGAAGCAATGATCCTCAAGGACTTCATGCTCAAATCCATCCAAAACTACGTTAGTTAAACCATCATAATAGGGTAATTTCCTTACCTCCGATGAAACACAACGCAATGACTTTGTCATCATATTGCATCGCAATGTAGACACTTCATGCAAGCGATTATGCTAGTGCTCCAATTCCTCGTCTGAATCAGAGGTGCAGGAATTCTACCGGTCCCATGCAATCCGTCCATCTGCCGTCGGATTGATCTAGTCCTGGTCCCACGCTGTTATCTTGTAAATCTGATCCAATTCATCATCACTTTTGTCATAATCGTGGATTGGTTTAGTATAGCGCACCCCTTTTGTAGGATCCAATGGCACTATAACTCGTAGCGAATTTCTTTCAAATGACATCATCCTCTTATTCAAATTAATTACCCCATTCATGTCAATATCCCAGTTAATCCCAAGAGCGCGGGGTAGGGATTACTCTCATCAACAATTTCTATAACTTTAAAGTCTGCTACCGTGCTCGCACCTTCAATATCAACTGTAACTCCATATAACCATCCCATGGGGATGATTTTCTGTTGGTTCGTCATTCTAAGTTGAATCGGAGACCACTACAGTGCAGGTCTCCCCATCCTTTCCCATTTTTGTTTTGGTAATACGTTCACATCGGACCCCAGATCCAAAATGACCTAGTCCATCTCATAATCACCTATCTACGGTGAGCCTCATCTCATGCCTTGTTTGCACCTTATGTTTGCCAATTTTTCTGAGCATCCGATGTCCATCAGGGACCTTCTCCTTGTTGGTGCATTTGTTTACTAATTCCTATAGGCCTTCCACAGCCTTGCTATCGCGCAATAGTTTCATGCAGGTCTCCAAAAATGTAGTGAGTACAAAGGGATCAACTTCTACATGCACGGTGATTTCTTGTTTCCTATCCTGGCTTCCTGAGGTGGAGGCATCAACGAAGCTCTTCTTGGATTCCGTACACATTTCCTTAGCGTGCTCCAGATCAAAGGCGACTTCTTTCTCTGGCACTTTGCGGACCCATCCTTTTTCTTCAGGCTATTTACCCTTATCAGCGCCATTCATCATTCCACTTCTTACCACAATTTTAACGCTTTGATCTTCTTCATGGGGCTCAACCCTCATCATATGTAGATTTTGTGTAGGTTGTTGAGGATGTGTTTTCTTCTCTTGCATTTTGGCTATCAGTATGAGGAATTCTTCTATAGTATGGTCAAACTATCTATATTATTGACATGACGGGTGTGTAGGATTCTGGCACTCCCGCACGTAGTGCCCTGGCTGCCCACAGTTGTAGTAGATAATATGACCGCGACCTCTACCAGGCCCTCCTCCTACTCGGCCCCGTCCTCGACCCTGATAAACTCCATGTGCTCCTCTAGTTCCCTGCTCTAGAGGCCGAGTTTCTGCTTGCATCTGATAAGTAGATGCCATTTCCATCATTAGCTCATAGCTTCGACAGTGGTGCTCATCATGGCCCATAGATTTGAAGAAGTTATAGAACAACTGCTGGGGTGTCTGGATGAACTTTTGAAGTAAATGGCAATTATCCGTCACATGTTGCCCCGCAACTTGACAAATAACACACCATAACACAACCTCCATGCTCGGCCCTGCTGGGGCTTCTGGCTTCAAGAAAACTATACCCCCTCCTGTAATATAATTCTCAAACACTGGACAGTCATCTTTATTGTGCCCATGGCTCTTGCACTTCAAACAATAGACTTCTGCACACACTTCTGGTTTAGTCTTCTTGTCTTTCTTCAAAATCTGTAATTCTAGGTGTAAGCTAGCTAATTGTGAGTGGATTTGTTGTACTCCCATGTTCGTATCCTGAATAGGTGATGCATGCAACCTCATCGCAATTTCCAAGGCTTCTGCCTGTGTTTCTACCTTCTGTCGTGATAGAGAAATTCTCAAGTGGGGTGAGAGCGGTGCTATAAACCATTCGTGATGCTGGCTATTTGTGATCTACATGTTAGCTTCTCTGATCTGACACTTCAACCTTTGATCAAATTCCTAGGGCATCTCATCTACCCTCATCACGATTTATTTAAATCTAAGTACTGACTGTGAGTCAGGCTTAGGCTTAATAAACTCTTTGTTTAAAGCCACCTTAGTCTCTGCAAGCATTGCGAGAGGATTATCAAAACAATACTTAATGTACTAGGTTAGCACGCGATCTTGTAAAGTGGTAACCAACTGTGCCTTCTTTATATTGTCATCAGTAATCTGTTGCGTTGTCCTTACAATGTTCATAACATACCAGAATTGCTCTGCATCTTCACTTCCTATACCCTTGAAGATCGACATCTTCATTGTGTTCACCATGTTGAATGGTGGTGGTGGAGGTGGAGATGTTGGCGAAGGTGTATGCGGTGGAGGTGGGGGTGGAGTTGGAGTGGACGAATGATTTTCTCAAGGAATCCCCTAAGTGATTAGCTGAACATTGGTTTGTGGCAGAGTCTGCCCTGCCCCTTCGTCATCACTTGGAGGAGGTCCAATCAATGGACTATACTCTGGTCTTGATCCTTCATGATTTCTAAAGAACCATCTGCTTTGCGTAGCTACAAACTTCAAGGTAATGGCATCATCCATTTTTCACATAACAACATTTTAATCTAGGTGTTCAATGATCTTAAATAATTACCTCGCAGTCCTTGAAAAATCACCGCTCCGCTTCACTATAACTGACTAAGGTATCAATTGCAAATTCTGTAACAAATCCTCCTAGAATCTGATCGAGCCAATGATCGATAACCCGCGCGATCTTATTTTCAGAAGCTTCTAATCATCGCACTAATTCTGGAGTCCACACTATAGGATTATCAAGCTTCCATCTTCCTTTACAATCTGTTAATTTAGCTAACCACTCATACAATTCAATGGGGAAAGTGCAGAAGAAGATCTTGTGTTATTTTTGTATATAGGTACCTATTCAACCACTCCTCCTTTAATAAGCGCAAATTCCTGTTTTCTTGTGCTACAAACTCGTGAATCTTTCGATCCAAACACTTTTCAATTTCTTTCTTGGTCGGATTCCAATGATGTGACATCACACATCTCTTTCAAGCAGATCCTGGTCCTGGCAACGGAACTAGATGTTGGCTTAGGGGATCCTCACCCAGGTTTAGAGTTAATTTCACCAACCAAAAAAACCCTATACTAATGGCCCTTTCGAAAACAACCTTCGTAGCGCAAACTACAGTCTCACCCAAAGTAGTAGGGGGGGTGTAAATACCAAGTTTCTACATCCAGAGACTAGTGTGATGTCTTCCAGCGCCTTAGATCTACCTTCACGCAGATCAATAAACTCTTAGGGCACATTGCTGCAACTCTGTTAAAACAACCTTCAGAGCTTCGTAAAGTCTTCGATCAGTCCTTGTGGACCTCTAACAGTCTATTCACCTACTTATGCGCATTAGAGAGCAATTCTAAATTAGTGTTCGCGCATATTTACTTAAATCATTAGTAAACATAAGAGAAACCACCAGAGTGTTTGCGAAAGTATTCAAACATGCATTGCATACATTATTAGGACTTATTCAAGAGAATCGCATAACATTCAATCAATATTTGATAAACAAATCATTTATCAACATCATATAACATTAAGAGAGATAAACACAATACTCAAGAATTATTCGGAAGAACTGTCTTTATTGATCTTCAATTCAAGGTTACAGACTCAAACTTCCCTGCACACACAACTACAAGGGTCCACATACTCAGCTGCAGACCCTTCCTAGGCCTCTGTGCACTCAGCTGCGGATCCTTTCTTCCCCTATCTAAGCGCAGGAAGCAGAGCCTTCCTGCCTTGACTCCTATCCTAGACCCCAATCTCTATCTTTTTTTGTCTTGTTCTTCTCTTTTGAGTCTCTATCTCCTTGTCCTTCGCTAAGACTCACTATTTATAGACTTTTCATACAATTCCATGGTATGTGGACCATGGGTGAATCTCAAAATTGACTCAAAACTTTACATAAAACAAGGGGCTAAGCCCCTTTAACTCCTATTCATCTACCCGCTCCACATCCACAAATCGCGGAGACTTTACATTATTTACAAAAATTGGGTTATCTTAACCCCAAACTGACCCAAGGGACCCCATCCCAAAAATTCACCTCACCATTGTACATAGGAAATTCAAACTTAATGTCCAATTTGAGTAAGTGAGTTCTTTCTTTTGGTGTTTTTGAATGATTATGGATAGATTTTGTGGTGGAAGTGGAAGATGACGTTGTTTGTGATGATGAGGATGATGAAGATGATGAAGATGATGAAGAGGGTGGATATGGAGGAGGCTTTCCTCCATTACCCTTTGAATCATTATTTTCACATTTTTATCTTCTAAGCTTCCCTCTCCATGTGGGGACTTAGAACTCTCTCCATCCATTCTAGTATTCCTCTCTTCACAGAGGACTTTAACCATGGCAATTAAGTCATAGAAAGCTTTCTTGTATGCTTCCTCTTCTGAAAGACCTTCAGTCTCTCTTGCTCCAGACATGATGGCTTTGGATTCAAGCTCAAATTCTAGTACTACTTATGGGTAGAGATTGTGACCTCGTGGCTCTCCTTCTTCTGGGCATTACCTTGGGATTTGCAACCGATAGTTTCCCTTCTCCTCTCTGCAACTTTAACCTTGTAAGCATCACAAATTTGCAACCATTAAAACTCTACTTGCACAAAACTCAAGAAATCAAGCAAATAACTTTTGCTCTGATACCAACTTGATCTATTGTTGAATGTTAGTTTTGTTCTACTAATTTCAACTTCAGAATTAAAAACAATTGCTCATCATTTGCTTTATGTGGATAGGTTTCCTGTATGTTGTTTGTGAATGTAAGAGGTAAATTTATCAAGTTTTAAGTCAAATTCATGAGCAAAATAACATGTAAATGAAGTGTTGAACAACAACAAACAAATATACAACAAACCATCAAAATGAACACTTAACATAGTGTTTTGATGAAGGAGCTCACCTCTCTTGGGCTACATCTCCTTGGTCCATCTTCCATGGCTTGAGCCTCTGTATTAACTCAAAATGGAAAAAAGTGTTGTTTAAAATGCTCTACTGCTCCTGAAACCTACTTCAGTGTGCTTAGAACATCAAAATCATCTAGGAATGACATTTTTTGAGCCCAAATTGGTTGAAAATTGCAAAAGTTATGGCTAAAATAGTTTCTCCTAGGAAATCTCCACTAAAACTAGAGGGACTCCAGTTAACTTGGCCAATATTGGAGAAAATCCCGAATTTATCGGCTTCGCTAAGAGTTCCCCCAACTTAACTGCAAGTTAATTAACAAATAATCATGTTTTAATTAAATATTAATCTCGATTAGTGCATTAGGAGCATAGTTATGCTAACCATTGGCCACATGGCAGAGGTTCGTGAGACCCTCTCCTCCCCCAACCGCCACGGTTAAGCATAAAAAATATGTATTGCAACCGTAGTAATGTAAGAACCACTAGCGCGGTGTAATGGTAAGGCTCTGGACTTGTGAGGGCGAGGTCACAGGTTCAACTCCGTTGACCTGCCATATAATTTTACCACTTTGTGCCGATGCTAGGCCTTTGGGGAGGGATACGTGGTGGCCTTCGAGCTTGCCACATGTCACCTCTTCATTGGCACTCCTCCAACCAATAAAATCAAGCCAACTCATCAAACCGTAGACCAACTAGAATGTACCACTTGGCATGATCCCACTGGCCATTGACCAACCTTTGACTTGCACAGTCACCTACCACATCAATAGTATGGATTACTGATTGTGCAATGACTGTACCTTTTTTTTTTTTTTAATTCCCCTATTTGGCAAAGCAGACAAAACACAATATCTTCCCCATACGAGCTTTGTTTTGAATGAAACAAGTTGCATTGGGATCATATCGCCGAGACGAACACGGTCATTCGGTGTTTGAGCAATTCTAAGCACTTTGATTTTTGAGCTAAATACTGATCACCTTATCAATCAACAACTACAACTGGATTTATTTATAAGTAACAAGTTGCATGTGTGATTTCCTTGCTAGTTTTGGATGTATTGTATATGCTTGTGGTTCCTTAGTTATGTGTTTGCATTGGCATGTATATTTTCCTGGATTGACAATGGTTCAACCTTGCATTTCCATTTCCTGGATAGCCATGGTTTTGTGGGTTTTCCACTTATTTTTTTGATTGGTGTTCAAGTTACTGATGGTTGTGGGTTGGAACAAATGCTCTGGAAGCCATGGAACAACTTAGGTTGAGTCACTAGTTCCTAGAGTCGTAGGTTAGGAAAAATGCTCTGGAGCCCTTGGTGGGTTGAGTTACTAGTTCCTAGAGCCGCAGTTGGAACAAACACTCTGGAGCCCTAGAAGGTTGTGGGATGAGTTACTAGTTCCTAGAGCCCTAGACAACTAGTTTGGAGATCGATCTAGTTGATGTTATTGATTTCCAGACTATAGAGGTAGAATCACTGTGGTTGAGGGTTAAGGTGGTTTGACCTCTAGAAGCCCTGGTTGGTTTTGTCTTGATTTATTCTATGAGATCCCACATTCATGCTTGGAATATGGAGCACGAGTGATTGGATGAAATAGAGATTTGGTTCAACCCAATCTATGGTCAGGTGGTACATGGAATTCCCTAACTTGGTTGACATTTTCATATGTTAATGAGAACTACTTTCCTATTGTGATTTATCAGCACTTGTATTGGTTATGATGTTGGCATTATGGATGATTTTCCATAGTTTCTATGTTGATTATTTGTTGGTTATATGATGTAATCTATCTATGGCTCTTGAGATGTTTTGATAAGATATTGATTGGTTGATGAATGCATGGACCAATAAGTGTTATTGCAACTAGCTAGAGAGGGCTTAGAGCCTTCTTGGTGATTCTCGGATGAAGACTATCTGTTTATGATCAGATATGCATTCATGACTTATAGTTTACATGTTTTCCATATGTTTAACGAAATGCCTGTTATGGATTAGGCATGTCTAGGTCAAATTCTTGCTTCAAGTTTGAATAGTTGGCATTGTTGTCATGTTAATTATGATTCTGGAAAGTTACAGGCATTTTTGGGAAATGGTCTGGGGCTAGCCTGAAAGGTGGCTCGGATCTCAGAACTACTAGCACTGAACTGAAGGATTTAGGTCATAACCATATGGAAGTAGGCTCGTGTGTGTGCTTGGGGCCTCATAACCACACTTTTCCCTTGTTGTGCGCGTGGTTGGGGTGGCACTAGCTTAGAGAAAAAAGGTTCCAGCACAAGGATTGATCATGGGGTGTTTTTTAAACTCTTGAGTGATCTATAGTCCCTGTAGGATGTCTACAAGTGTTGGTGTGTCGACCCCACTTCCATAACTGTAACTGGGAGGTCGGGTCATGTCATAGTGACACTCATCTCATGTTTACGCCGACGAGATTGTGAATTTGGGTAAATGTCGGAGGAGGCGGTTTCATATAACCCTTTAGAAAATACTAAGAGCACACAAGTGATATATTGGGGACAATTACAATTAGCTAGGTTAGGAAGCACAAATAATATCAGTTACAAATCTTTCCTTTTTTCACTTATTAAGAAAACCACCAATAATAGATTAGTAGCTGACAAGTAAGTGACTACTTTGAAAACTCAAAAAGCTAACTCTCCCCCAGGTACATTGATAAATAAATAAAGATACATACTATAATACAACACCAACTGCACAATTTGTCATATTCTACAAAGATACAACAATTATCTTTTGAAAAATAGAGTTGTTATAGTCATCTATTATCTTCCACAACTCTCTCAACTACCTATGGAAGAATTGTCAAGAAACATATCATATGAACCAAACAAAAGTCCAAGACATATCTAACCTACTCTGAAATCCAAACACAATTCATTTCGAACCTACAATGGAAATTACCAGAGCTGAACTTATCTAAAGGCTATGATAAAGTTGTTGATTGGAGTGTTGGAATTTTTCTGTATGAGATGCTCACAGAACATGTAAGCAGGTGAAGATAGGAACATGATACTAATTGAAAAAACCTCACATATAAATCCTTTCTCTATTAAATTAATAATCAATTGGTTATTGCACAATTTCTTTGCCTTTTTCATCCTCACGACTGTCTTAGGAATCCAGCATTATTTTTTTCCCTATTCCATTAGTCATGTACCTTTTGCATATCTTTGTTTTGGTTGTAGTGGTATAGGTTCTCATCTTATAGGCTCTGTAGGATAATTTTAGAAGTAAGTTTCGATCAAAAGTCTTCAAGGCTTCCTAAAACAATTAGGTGATTTCTATTAAATAAAAGCTTCATCTTCATATAAATTAAAATTCAATCTAGACTCTTCGTACTTTTTCGGAGAAATATATATGCCATTATTAAATCCAAAGGAAGTCACAGAGAATTCATTTTTAGATTTGTTCTCATTTTATAATCCTACCCAAACAAGTTAATTTCCTCTCTCAAAATGATCTAAAAATTTTCGCCTATCTTGACTCAAAAAGTGGAGTGCAATCACTCATAGTTCTTCAAGCTGAGTGAGTTTTGACAAAAACAATGTCTTTCTTCCAGTTTTCTGCTATACTGACTTCTTTGTAGTTTTAAAATTAGGTATAGAGCCAAATATGGCAAGGAAGGAAGCCTACTGGAGGGGAGTAGAGGGATCTAGAAATAACATACCATCTAGAAAAATTAATCATCCCATCATTTCCTTTCTTGGTAATGCTCTCCAATCTTGACTTAAACTAAGATATAATGCTTCAAATTCTAGTTAATTTTTCTAAAGTGGCCAACTCTAAACCAACATATGATGCTTCATATTCTAGTTGATTATTCTAAAGTGGCCATCTCTAAGCCAACATAGGGGAAATGAATCACAAACCCTGCAATTTAGTTGAATAAACTTACAAAACAAATAATTAAAAAAATAAAAAATACCAAAATGATTTACTATATTTTAGATTTAAGATCTATTATATTTAAAAAAAAAATTAACATATAATTTCCATGTAAAACCATAATCCATAAGCATAACTTATATTAAATAGTTAACATGTCATCCTCATCAGAAGTTCAATTCTTCTTATATCCAAAGTTGCAAAAAAAAAATTGTATTATTATGTTTTAAATCCATCATAAATTCTTTCTTCATTTCCTTTGGATGTGGAATAAGCAAGGAATCCTTTATATGCTTTGCTCATTTCAAGCTTTTCTCTTTGAAACATCCCCTAAAATAAGAAACCAAATTTAAATTAATAAAGATAATGTTAACTTTAAGTATTTTATTTTAATTATTTTTAGTATATTGTTGGATAGATGATGAATAGGTGGAATACTTATATTATTATATATTTATTATTACTTTATGTTTAGTCATTTGAGCTTTTTATAATGATAAAAAAAGATGCTTAATTTATATTATTTTTATTGTTTATAAAATTATTTATAAATAAATTGAATTAGAAATAATAAGTATTATGAAAAAATTCTAAATTGTAAAGCATTCACTGGTATACGGACAATTGTTAGGTTTTGATATTAGATGATGTAAAATTATAAAAGTTTTTATTATTAACAATATTATAATATAAAATTATAGGATAAAGTTAAATTGCCACCATTTTTTTAAGTAATGAAACCTATTTATTGCTAAAAAGAGTAAGTTTTTCACCAAAAATATGACAAAGACATTATACTTTTCTTGTTGCACATGCCCGTAATTGCACATGACCCAAAAGTCACATGAACTTCCGGCTTTCGACCTTCGACCTTCGACCTTCGGCTTTGATCCTTGATCCTTGATCCTTCGGCCTTCGACCTTCGACCTTCGACCTTCAGCCTTGATCCTTGATCCTTCGGCCTTGATCCTTCAGCCTTGATCCTTGATCCTTTGGCCTTCGACCTTCGGCCTTGATCCTTGATCCTCGATCCTTCAGCATTCAACCTTCGACCTTCGACCTTGATCCTTGATCCTTCGACCTTGATCTTTTGGCCTTGATCTTTCGGCCCTTGATGGGGTATATACTTTTTTTAATAAAATGTAAACTTTAAAAATTTAAAAATATCTTTATTGTTAGGTTGTATTTGTGCCTTTTTGGTTGGCTAATCCAGTAAGAGTATTCAATATAACAACTATTATTTAAAACAACACTAGAATTCTAACTTTGAAATTAAAGTAATTTTTTCAATCGGGAGAATAGTGTCGTGAATTTACCGCCGACTGGAGATGCCAACGAAGAAAGGGGAAAATAAATAGCGTGGGTTAAACAATAGATGTAGGTTTTGGATGATTATCATTATTTATTTTTCTTTTTCGCTGAATTTGTCCGAAATGGTTTTTTTTTTAAATAGCAAGATCGTGACGTATTTTGTGAGTAATAATTTGATTAAAAAGTCAATATCTCCGTTGTTGTCTAGTCCGGTTAGGATACCTGGTTTTCACCCAGGCGACCCGGGTTCAAATCCCGGCAACGGAATGCCTATGGCTAAATATGTATTTTGATAAAACGAATGGCTATGGCTAAATATGTATTTTGATAAAACTCTGGGTTCAAATCCCGGCGGAATGGGTATGGCTAAACACTTGAAGGGCATGTTCATTTTCAATGAAACATATGAGGGCCACTAATTCCGTGGGAGTTTGTTGTTTTCGTCACCAAATTTGGTTGAAACCACCACCGTTTGGCAGCAACCACCACCACCACCGTTTGAACTTTTATGTTAGGATATGTGATAATTAAACATGCGCAAAATGGCGTGCACCCGCTGGAATAGCTCAGTTGGTTAGAGCGTGTGGCTGTTAACCACAAGGTCGGAGGTTCAAGCCCTCCTTCTAGCGTCTTTTTCTTTATGTACTTTTGTTCCTGGGCAATTGTACAAAATACGCTTGATTTACCATTTTTTTTAATGTACTTTTGTTCTTGGGCAATTGTACAAAATACGCTTGATTTACCATTTTTGTTTTTTTGCAATTGTACAAAATATGTTTTTGGGTAAGCTTTTTTTCTAGCGCTCGCTTGACTTTATGGTTTAAGTTCTCTTAGCGCTCAGTTGACTTTGTGCTTTAAGTTTTCTTAGCGTTTTTTGACTATTGAACATAACATCTGACTTTATGGTTTAAGTTCTCTTAGTGCTCAGTTGACTTTGTGCTTTAAGTTTTCTTAGCGTTTTTTGACTATTGAACATAACATCTTCCTCTTAGCGTTTGGTTGACTTTGTTCTTTGACAGTTGAATAGAAGGTCTTCCTCCTAGCGTTAAAACGTCTTTGTTTTTATGTACTTTTGTTCCTTGGCAATTGTACAAAATACGCTTGACTTACCATTTTTGTTTTTTGGCAATTGTACAAAATATTTTTTTGGGTAAGCTCTTTTTCTAGCACTTGCTTGACTTTATGCTTTAAGTTCTCTTAGCGCTCAGTTGACTTTGTGCTTTAAGTTTTCTTAGCGTTTTTTGACTATTGAACATAACGTCTTCCTCTTAGTGTTTGGTTGACTTTGTTCTTTGACAATTGAATAGAAGGTCTTCCTGCTAGCGTTAAAACATCTTTGTTTTTATGTACTTTTATTCCTTGGCAATTGTACAAAATACGCTTGACTTACCATTTTTGTTTATTTTTGTTTTTTGGCAATTGTACAAAATATTTTTTTGGGTAAGCTCTTTTTCTAGCGCTCGCTTGACTTTATGCTTTAAGTTCTCTTAGCGCTCAATTGACTTTGTGCTTTAAGTTTTCTTAGCGTTTTTTGACTATTGAACATAACGTCTTCCTCTTAGTGTTTGGTTGACTTTGTTCTTTGACAATGGAATAGAAGGTCTTCCTCCTAGCGTTTAGTCATTCAGTTGATTTTATTCTTTGGTAATTGAACAGAAGGTCCTCCTCCTAGTGTTCAGTTGCTTTTATTCTTTGGAAATTGAACATAAGGTCCTCCTCCTAGTGTTCAGTGGACTTTGTTCTTTGGCAATTAAACAAAATACCTCTTAGACTTTGTTCTTTAACAATTAAACAAAAGACCTCTTGGTTAACTACTCGTTGGGTTGCGTTTTCCTCCATTTCACTCTTATAGCTACGCTGCTTTCTCATCTTTCTCCTTGGTTAAAAACTCACATGTATGTGTTTTCTCCCTTATGTCTCAAAAGGTCCTCCTAGTATTCAATTGATTTTGTTCTTTGGTAATTGAACAGAAGGTCCTCCTCCTAGTATTCAATTGATTTTGTTCTTTGGTAATTGAACAGAAGGTCCCCCTCCTAGCGTTCAGTTGACTTTGTTCTTTGGCAATTGAACAAAAGACCTCCTAGTTAAGTCCTCTTAGACTTTGTTATTTAACAATTGAACAAAAGACCTCCTAGTTAAGTACTTGTTGGGTTGTGTTTTCCTCCATTTCACTCTTACAACTATGCTGCTTTCTCATCTTTCTCCTTTGTTAAAAACTCACATGTATGCGTTTTCTCCCTTATGTCTCAAAATGTCCTCCTCCTAGCATTCAGTTGATTTGTTCTTTGGTAATTGAATAGAAGGTCCTCCTCCTAGCATTCGATTGACTTTGTTCTTTGGCAATTGAACAAAAGACCTCCTAGACTTTGTTCTTTAACAATTGAACAAAAGACCTCCTAGTTAAGTACTTGTTCGGTTGCGTTTTCCTCCATTTCACTCTTAAAACTATGTTGCTTTCTCATCTTTCTCCTTGGTTAAAAACTCACATGTATGCGTTTTCTCCCTTATGTCTCAAAAGGTCCTCCTCCTGGCGTTCAGTTGATTTGTTCTTTGGTAATTGAATATAAGGTCCTCCTCCTAGCGTTCGGTTGACTTTGTTCTTTGGCAATTGAACAAAAGACCTCCTAGACTTTGTTCTTTAACAATTGAAAAAAAAGACCTCCTAGTTAAGTACTTGTTGGGTTGCGTTTTCCTCCATTTCACTCTTACAACTATGCTGCTTTCTCATCTTTCTCCTTGGTTAAAAACTCACATGTATGCATTTTCTCCCTTATGTCTCAAAAGGTCCTCCTCCTAGTATTCAATTGATTTTGTTCTTTAGTAATTGAACAAAAGGTCCTCCTCCTAGTATTCAATTGATTTTGTTCTTTGGTAATTAAACAAAAGGTCCTCCTCCTAGCGTTCCGTTGAATTTTCTCTTTGGCAATTAAACAAAAGACCTCCTAGACTTTGTTCTTTAACAATTGAACAAAAGGCCTCCCGATTAAGTACTCACTGGGTTGTGTTTTCCTCCATTTTACTCTTATAGCTATGCTGCTTTCTCATCTTTCTCCTTGTTTAAAAACTCACATGTATGCGTTTTCTCTGTTATGTCTCAAAAGGTCCTCCTCCTAGTATTCAATTGATTTTGTTCTTTGGTAATTGAACAAAAGGTCCTCCTCCTAGTATTCAATTGATTTTGTTCCTTGGTAATTGAATAGAAGGTCCTCCTCCTAGCGTTCGGTTGACTTTGTTCTTTGGCAATTGAACAAAAGACCTCATGATTAAGTCCTCCTAGACTTTGTTCTTTAACAATTGGACAAGATTTCCTACTTGAATACTTGTTGGGTTGCGTTTTCCTCCATTTCACTCTTACAACTATGCTACTTTCTCATCTTTCTGCTTGGCTAAAAACTTACATGTATGTGTTTTCTCCCTTATGTCTCAAAAAGGTCCTCCTCCTAGCATTTAGTTGATTTTGTTCTTTGGTAATTGAGTAGAAGGTCCTCCTCCTAGCGTTCGGTTGACTTTGTTCTTTGGCAATTGAACAAAAGACCTCTTAGACTTTGTTCTTTGGCAATTGAACAAAAGACCTCTTAGACTTTGTTCTTTAACAATTGAAAATTGGTGAAGTACTTGTTGGGTTGCATTGTCCTCCATTTCACTCTTACGACTATGCTGCTTTCTCATCTTTCTCCTTGGTTAAAAACTCACATGTATGCATTTTCTCCCTTATGTCTCAAAAGGTCCTCCTCTTAGCATTCAATTGATTTTGTTATTCGGTAATTGAACAAAAGGTCCTCCTCCTAGCATTCAGTTGACTTTGTTCTTTGGCAATTGAACAAAAAACCCCCTGATTAAGTCCTCCTAGACTTTGTTCTTTAACAATTGAACAAAATACCAACTGGTTAAGTACTTGCTGGGTTGCGTTTTCCTCCATTTCACTCTTACAACTCTGCTTCTTTCTCATCTTTCTCCTTGGTTAAAAACTCACATGTATGTGTTTTCTCCCTTATGTCTCAAAAGGTCCTCCTCCTAGAATTCATTTGATTTTGGTCTTTGGTAATTGAATAGAAGGTCCTCCTCCTAGCGTTCGGTTGACTTTGTTCTTTGGCAATTGAACAAAATACCTCCTAGTTAAGTCCTCCTAGACTTTGTTCTTTAACAATTGAAAAAAAGCCTCGTGGTTAAGTACTTGTTGGGTTGGGTTTTCCTCCATTTCACTTTTACAACTATGTTGCTTTCTCATCTTTCTCCTTAGTTAAAAACCCACATGTATGCTTTTTCTCCCTTAACACTTCCGAGTTAAAAATATTCCAACAAAAAAACCTTTAACTTCCATTTCTAAATAAAAAAAGCACCTTTACTTAAAAAAAAATCAACAAAAGACCTTTACTCAAAAAACACGTATCTGTTTTCTTTCATTTCTCTTATGTTTTTGCTGGGTTAAAGTAGTATTTTCTTCCTTTTTCACAGGACTCGTATGTATTTTACTTCTCCAAAAATTCAAGGCCTATAACTCCCATTTCTCGGTCTCAAAAGACCTTTAACTCCCATTTCTCTTATTGCTCAAAAGACCTCTGCGTTAAAAAAATTCAACAAATGCCCCCTTATTTTAAACTCACACTCACATGTATGTGACTCGTAGGTATGCTTTTTCTCTTACATTTCATTTGTGTTTTTATGTGGATTGATTATGATAAAAATTATTAAATTAAGTATTTAATTTTACAT
>APFE030994660.1:0-20760 GCA_000404065.3 Pinus taeda | reverse complement strand
TCAATTAACTGAATATAAACCTATGCTTTTCTCTGCTGTTATCTATTTAAGAGGAGATAGGATTAATACAGAGATATCTATTTAAGAGGAGATAGGATTAATACAGAGATATCCGTTTGCTATTATTTTCAATCTCTAGCATAAGATTAATGTGTCCAAAGTTTTGAAGCTCAAACCTGTAAGTTGTTGGATGGAGACATTTTTCATACCAAGTTCTATATACATGCTGCAGACTAGAGAAAGAATTTGGCTTTTACTTCAACATGAAATATTTTGAAGATCAAGTCTAGGCTGGAGAGTGGGATGAAGTGGAGTGGTATCTATCTGGTTTCACAAAGGTTGATGACAATCGATATTCCATGAAAATATTGTTTGAGATTAGGAAGCATAAATATCTTGAAGCTCTGGACAAGTGAGTCGTGTCCTCCTTCTGTAGAACAAGTGTAGGAATTAGTGTTTTGTTTGGTTGTCATGTGAATGCTGTTGGATAGGTCAGTTCTAATTGCTGCTTGGTTATATTGTCCAGGCAAGATCGAGCAAAAGCTGTGGAAATACTGGTGAAGGATCTTAAAGTATTCTCTTCTTTCAACGAGGAACTTTACAAAGAGATCACACAACTTCTTACTCTGGATAACTTTAGGTCCATGCAACCAGCTGCTTCTCCTCTGTTATTTTATCTATTTAATTTGACTAAAAAGTAGTCTTTATTGTACATTGATCCGCTATCAGCCATCATTTTTTCTTCCTGAAATACGAGTAAAGAGGGATTTTTCACTTAACGTGCGAAAAGTCAACGCCTTGCCTTATTCTTTGTGGTGTTTTAGTCTATGAGAAGTCCTGAGACCTTGATTGGTTACACTTGCAGAGAAAATGAGCAGCTTTCTAAATATGGAGACACAAAATCGGCTCGGAATATTATGTTGCTGGAGCTCAAAAAGCTGATTGAAGCTAACCCTCTTTTTCGAGACAAGTTGGGATTTCCCGGTCTTAAAGCTTCACGGCTCAGAACGTTAATAAATCAAAGGTCTAGTAGGATATCTTGCTTGGCAAAATTATCCATCCCTTATAACCCCTGCCCAGAACCATGAATATGATATCAAAGTTCCAGTCGGAATTTATGAGGGGTGGATAATTTTAATCATTTTGTCCTGTGCGTTGAGGCATTCTGATTTCTAACTGTATCTTCTCAGTTTCTATTTGTGGTGTTTGGGAGTTTTTTACGTACTTTGGATGACTTTAATATGGATGTATGAGGTTGAAACTCTCCCAGTAGCCTATGGAAAGTGAAATGAAGTCGAAATGCTATATTTTTTAAAAGGAATTGATCATGTATGATGCAAAATGTAAAATCACTTCTGATTTTTTTTTTCCAGCCTCAATTGGTAGCACCAGCTTTGCAAAAACCCTCGACCCAATCCTGATATCAAGACCCTATTTGTTGACCATGCGTGTGTGCCTTCGAATGAAGCTCGAACTCCTCCTGCAAATAGTTCTCTTGTTGGTGCACTTTCGAAAGGGGGTTCATTTCCTGCTGTTGGTGCACATATCGTAAGTCATGACTACATTAGTTCAGAAATTAATTCCTGTAACTTGTAAATAATTTTGTCGGTTGAAAATTTCTTTGTCCTGGAATTAGCCATTACTTTAACATGCATTCAACTATATTGCAGAGTTACTGTCAATCTAACATGCGTTATAAAATTTTGACTGCAGCCATTCCAACCTGCAGCCACTCATCCAAGTGCGCTTGCAGGATGGATGGTGAATTCTTTTCCTCCAGCTCCACATACTGTAGTGGCTGCCGCACCGTCTTCTCTGGTTTCACAACCACATCCAGGTGAACTGAGATGACCGTATTTTGTGTAGTAGATTAAGTTCCATATTTTGGTTTGCAAACATGTGGTAACATGCTTGACTTTAGGTTTTGCCCAGAAAGAAAGATGATAAAAGATACCATCTTTCTCAAAGATGATGAGCGTGCCAATATTTAAATAGGATGCAAAATTTTAATTGGTTTTTTGTTAAATGACTTCAGCTGCTTTGCTAAAACACCCAAGGACTCCACCCACCAATAGTAATCCCGGATTGGATTATCAATCTGCAGATTCTGAACATCTTGTGAAACGGATTCGTCCTGGTCAAACTGATGAGGTATGGACACAGGATGCAACAATTTACGCTTTGAGATAGCATCCGTTCTCAAATTTGTCTCTGGGTAATGGAGGGGTTCAGCACGTATTGAAATGTTGCATAAATTGTTTTCTTCTGTAGCTTCCTTAGCTTTCGTTGTGTGTTGGCTAAGATTCCAACGTTATAAAGGTGTTTGTTGGTTACGTTTGTATTGGGAATATTTGATGTAATTATTGATAGATTGTGCTGGCTGCTGAGCTTCTGTTAAACTTTTCTCAACTTTCAACGACTTTCAACGAGTGGCGTTGGAGGACTATAGAGATCACTCCCCTGTGTGTTAGTCAAGCACATGCACATACACAGACTTAGAGCTGCTAGATGGGTTTCAGCAGTGTGTTAAGTGTCTTGTGTTATTATGGAAATCACTAAACTGTGTGTTAGTGCACATGCACACACGCATACTCAGAATTGCTTTATGGATTTCAGCAGCGTGTTAAGGGTGTTGTGATTTTATTCCAAGATATCACTAGACTTATTTTCATCTCCATTCTGTAATTGTAGGTGTCCTATCCAGCTTCAATTCATCCTCCCAGCATGTACCTGCAAGAAATTCCTAAAATTGTTTCAAGAACCTTTAACCAGGGTTCAAATGTTATGAGCATAGATTTTCACCCACTGCAGCCAACGATACTACTAGGTGATTTATCTCTAATCTCTGAAATATTTTGTTCAATGTGGCCCCAAATATTCATTATATTGGGTGTGCACATTGATTTATCTGTATGTCAAAAGTGTTTCGTGTTTTAAAACTTGAGCAGTGGACTTATCTACCTTATCTGCCAGTTGGAACGAATGTTGGCGATATTGGAATTTGGGATGTTGGTTCACGTGAAAGACTGGCTGTCAGAGCCTTTAGTGTATGGGATATCTCAGCTTGCTCGATGTCACTGCAGCTATGCCCGTCTCTTTTATGGGATTACATTACTTTCTGTTATTTATTAATTATTGAAATTTGTTGTAGAAGCATAGTTTCTGGCCTATTGGCTTCTTGGTGCTAAACCTCCTAATTCAAGGATTGATACCTCTTCCATACTGCACTGTCACATTGTTTATATTGTATTGTCCTTGCAGACCCCGGCAGGGACTACCGCCACGGCAGTGGCTCCTTGTTTGATATATATATTTTAGTGGCTACTTTTCTTTACTTCACAAATTTTATATTTGATTTGAAATATAATTTGATAATAATTATATATGATTAACATTATAATAAATTTAATGTAATTATTAATATTCATAAAAAAAATTAAAAAAACAAATACAAACATAATTATTAATTAACAAGTAAAAAAAAAAATAAAACATTAGGTAAAGTAAAAAAAATATTATATATTATTAGATTTATATACTTTTTAATAAAAATCTCAATTAATTTAATGAATAT
Source organism: Pinus taeda (assembly GCA_000404065.3). Classification (NCBI taxonomy): domain Eukaryota; kingdom Viridiplantae; phylum Streptophyta; class Pinopsida; order Pinales; family Pinaceae; genus Pinus; species Pinus taeda. The sequence goes on along the minus strand of APFE030994660.1, from coordinate 17,186 downwards.
AACAACCCATCAAATTTAACCCCATTCATATAGACAAAATTTAATAATGAAAAAGAACAAAATTCTAAAGATATATTATTGTGTATATTAAGTATATGGAGAACCATTTTAATGAGTCAAGGAAAGTGCAGCATAAATTATAATCTCAAAAGCTTGAAGTTTATGAAAAAATGAAAAGATCTTCTCTATTCCACTTATTTATCTCTTCTAGATTGCTTGTATATAAGTTATTTATAAAAATGAAAAAAATCATCCTTTTATAAACTATTTTATTATAAAAAATGAAAAAAAAAGTGAAATAAGTTATATATTATATAAATATATATTATATAATATATATATATGCTTATATGCTTGAATCTGATAGTCATCATTATGTTTATCATAGATTTCAAATAATTTTGGAAATCTAATGAGCATAAGCAACACCAATCTTCTGACAACCATTTGACTTTGTTCATATCCATTCAATTTATGAAATATTCAACTTTATCCATGTCCATTCAATTTATAAGATATTCTAGAATCTAGAATCTATATAGACTCATGTATATCTGATTCGTAAATATTGAAAATTCAACTAAAAACCTTTGAGTTAAAGAGTCATAAGTATGTTTTTTTCTCCTCCATTTCATTATGTATCTCTTTTGAATTTTAAATCTTTATATAATTTACCTTTATTTCACTATGTACCTTTTCTTATCTGAAAAGTATCTATTAAAAACATTTTAACATAATACCAACTCAGTAATATATAATCAACATTCAAACTTTTCAAACACATATTTCTTTAATGGTTTCATCATCAATTTTGTTCAATTAGATTAAGATATTCACTTGGAACCTATTTCTTTAATGGTTTCATCATCAATTTTGTTCAATTAAGATAAGATATTCACTTGGAATTAGTTGTTTTCATGCAACTACACATTTTGTTTATGTAGGTTGCAATGCTTCATTTACATAATGGATATCTATTTCAATGCACTTATCATTTGTGAACAAAATTTAAATGTAAAAATTCTAATTTCTAAATTGTAATTTATTTTAGTTATTTTAATTTTTTAATTTACCATTTATTTATATTTTGTAAATTATTCTCAAATGACTTTTCCTTTTTAATTTACCAAATATCCACGTATTTCGTTAAGCATATATAAATTTAATAATAATTAAATAAATTGGTTTTCTATTTATCTATATATTTTGCTAATTCAACATCGGTAAATTTAGTAATAGTTAAAAAAATTTGTTTTCCCATACGCCATTTATATAAAAGGCCTTCAATATTTTATGCTCTGTTTTATTATTGGAGACATTGGTGTTTAAAAAATATTATAATTTTACGTTCTAATTTCTTGATCACGTGCATGGTATATTTTTATTAATACAAGAAAATTATTTTAACTTTGATGATTGTTTTAGAGCTTGCTTCACTGCTTTAATAGTAGTAGCTTCAACATTAATTGTTAAGATTGAATTATCTAGATGTAAAATGATTAGTTATAATTTTCCACTTGGGTAGTCACAAAACTTTTTGGATTTGCATTAAATTTTAAGAGTTTTGCTTCTCTGAAGTCCTTATCAATCTATGTATATCGTGTTTTTAACTGTTAATTTCCATTTATGTTAAATATTTTTATTATTTTTTTGGGTAATTTATAGATAAAGTTTTTTTTTAATTATTTGATCTTTATATTGTCTTAATATATAAATATGCAGTTTTTTCTTCTGAAAAAAAAAAGCTTTTTTGGTTAGAAATTTATCTCATGAAAATTTATCTATTCGCCTATTTAGAAAATAACTATTGATATTCATTAAAGAAAATCGAAAAATCAATATTTATAAAATATATGTAATAGTTAGTATATATATATATTTAGATTTTCATTTTAATTATTGCTTAAAGTTTTCATCATAATTTTTTTTTAAATTTTTTTTTTTTTTTTTTTTTTTTAGTTGTTATTTAGTTATTGCTTCAAGTTTTCATCATAATTGATTCATTTTTTTCTGCATAATTTTGGGTTAAAAATCATGTTATGCATTTGTTAAGTACCATGGGGTTTGTACTTAATTGTTTTTTGACTTATCTCTAATAACTTGAATTAATGTCCAGATTTTGTTCCTCTTAACATAATCGATTTTGAATTATGTAACATATCTCCACTTATATTTATCTACCAATTCTTCATTATTATATTTAAGACTCATGAATGCTAAGAAATTTATTCATGGTGTGAAGTGGTAACAAGGTAGTCATGATACACACGAGTGTATGTTGTAACGGTCGGGGCGGTCGGTTTACACACCGCTCGGCCGGTATCGAGTTGGGCCATGGCCAGTGTATGTGCCATGGCCAGTGTATGTACTATGTACAGATTGTATTATGACAATATATAGCTTCTTCAGCGAGGCTCCATCCCCCTGCAAAAAAAAAAAAAAAGAAGAGAAAAAAAAGAGAAAAAGAAAAAAGAAAAAAGAAAGAAAAAAGAAAAAGAAAAAAGAAAAAAGGAAAGGTAGTCATGCTAGAAAAATGCAACTATATTCATCACATATCCATGTTGATGTACCAAACATGATGTGGAAGTTAAAAGGTTGATCATGCTTTGAGTATGGATGCTTGATACCCTTTTGATGAAGGTATAAATAAAGGGGTGAGGCTTTAGAATTTTTTTTTAAAGAATGAAACTAATAATAAATTTGGTGGAAAGGACTAAAGGATCAGAATCCATTAATAAGGACTATGATAGTGAAATTGAACAAGTTCAATAGCTATCACCCCTTCTTGAGGACAATGAACATGCAATATTTGATTGATAAGAAGTAGAAAAAAGAAAGAAATGGAACCTTAAGGAAACCCATGGTGATGGAGTACCTCTATTCTTAATCAAGTTCCCAACTAGTTTTAGCATTATAAAACTAGCTGGAAACATGGTGAAAGAAAATTCTTTGTTTCAACGATGTTACAAATAAATCTATCAATAAATGATCAATTTAGAAAAGTCCAAAAAAAAAAAATAGTATAAAACCATTTTGTTCTTGTTTTAATGCTAAATACATAGTATCTTTATATTATAAACCAATTGCTTTAAGGGAAATAATCCCCCCCACCAAATTAATAACCAAATAACATATGAGATCCTCAAGCCCCTTTGCAATCTTCTCCTAGTTTGAGTGTTGAAAATGCAACAAGAAAATCCTAATTTAATTTTGTCCCTAAATTAAATTGGGAATAAAATTGTAATTCCACATCTCATGACAACTTGTATTAGTTAACTAAGTTAATTTGACTTAGTTGGCTCAGTTTATTCTAGTTGAGGGTCTAACTTGAGTCATGTAGAGTTTATCCTACATTATAGGAGCCCTGACTGAGTTTATTTTGAGTTGTAATTAATTAATTTAGTTAACTGAGTTAAAGTTAGTTAAACTAGTTCCAACTGTTTGAGGAACTAGTGGGAGGTCTAGTAGTGTGGTGCTCCTTATAGTGATCAACCAATAAACTGATGATTCACTCACAAATAACTCATGCATTTTAGATATGAGAGTTACCAAGTTGAGATTGGAGTTCAGGGATAGTATAATATCAGTTGTATAATCATCTGAATTGTATAGGAGGTGCATGTAGTCAAAGGAAGGCCAATGAGGATTGCGCAATTCCAATTGAGAAATTTCACTAATTAATAGGGGCTAATTCCTAAGGAAACGTCGTAAGGAAATAAGGACTTGGGCAAGCAGAAAATTGGTTAAGTATTGGCCTGGGCTTATTTAGGAAGCAATGAGATAGATAGAGATAATGCAGAGGTTGCCCGAGCTTGAGAAAAACATTGTAATCTTCTCATATTTTCTAACTAATACAATATGCAAATAGCATGGGTTTTTAGTTTTGGATTTCCCCAGGAAATCATTATGTAATGTGTTAATTCAATTCTTTCTCTTGTATGCTTCATGATTTCGCGATCGTTTAATTGTTTCCTCTTATGAGTAGAGTAGATTCGAGTCTATTGTTTTAGCATATCTCAATTAACAGTTTTAATCTACAAGGAATTTCTACATGGTATCATAGCATAAATCACTCTAGAAGAGAAGAATACGAGTTTATCTTTTGCAGGTGAAATTGACTTTGCAGTATCATACTTCAGAGCCAACAAGATGTCATTCTACGGATTGAGAATTAAATATGCCCTTAAGGGTAGTTTGAACTATATTGCTTGGAAGGACATGATGGAGGCAATGTCGAAAGACAACAATTTTAAGAAATTCATAAGCAAAGATATTCCTAAGCCTCCAATAGTTGATGCTCAAAATCTGGAAGAGTGTCGAAAATGTGTTGCAAAGGCGAGAAGGATTATCCTAGAAGGAGTTTGAGATCATATTATATCGAACCTCCATGGTAAGGAGAATCCATATGCAATGTGGAAGGCCTTGATAGATCTATTTCAAAACATCAGTGACCACAGGAAGCTGGCACTGAAGGACAAGTTAAAAAAATCAAGATGGAGAAGGGTGACACAATACCAAATCACTTGACCAAGTTCACCCAATGTCGGGATGCGCTTAGAAGTGTCGGTGCTATAGTTGTTGAAGACGATTTGGTCAACCTAGTGCTTCTAGGCCTTCCCAAGAGCTGGAACAACTACCAGGACTTAATGGAGGGAGAAGCTACCAAAGTGGGAGTGTTTGTGGTCTAACTTGGTGTAAGAATAGATTCGACAGAACACCAGAGATGGATCCTCATCCAAGAATGATGATGAGGAGAATTGTGCCTTAGCTGAAAAGGAAAAGAAAGGGAAAAGGAATTCATCCCATTCCAATTCGGATTCTAGTCAGGGTGGTAAGAAGAAGGACATGTCAAAGTTTAAATGTTTTCACTATCACGATCTGGGATATTATGCCATGAAGTGTCCACACAAGAAGGCCAACAAGAAGCCCTCAAGAGGAGTGGCAGGTGAATCTCTTTCTTCACAATTCAAGATGGGTTTCACCCTCATCGCTTGCATGGTGACATCAATGATGGGTATTGTGTGGTATCTAGATAGTGGAGCCTCATTCCATATGACTGGGAACAAAAAATTCTTCAGTGACTTGGAGGAGAAGGACCTCCAGATGCAAATCAAAATGGTAGATGATGGGAGGTATAACGTGACAAACATTGGTACTGTTACCTTTTAGAGGGAGTCTAATTTTCCTCTCACATTAAAAAATGTCATTTATGTTCCGGGTTTGAAAAATAATTTGGTTTCAGTTGCCATGTTGGAGGGCAGTGGCTACGATATGATATTTAGAGAATGAAAGACTTTCCTTTGTCACATAGCCTCAGGGAAAGTGAAGCAAGTCGAGGTTCAAGTGAAGAACCTCTATAAATTGGATGTAGAAGATTGTGCTTCTCTGAGCACAAAAGTAGAGAAGGTGCAAAGCCGAGACATCTATGATTTGTGGCATAGAAGATTGGGCCACTTGCACCATAGAGCTTTGAAGATTATTCGTAAAAAATCCACAAGACTTCCCATGGGTACACTAGAGCAGAGAGACACATGCAAAGTGTGTACATTGGGGAAGTACACCAAAGATGCCTTTCACGATAAGGACAAACGAGCATAAGATATCCTTGAACTATTACACTCAGATGTGTGTGGACCATTCTCAATAGCCTCCATGGCTAAGCACATGTATTATGTAATATTTGTAGATGGTTTTTCTCGTAAGTGCCAAATTTTATTCATGCAAAATAAAGATCATAAGTTCACTAAATTTGTGAATTTATAGCACTTGTTGAGAAAGACAATGGCAAGAAAGTTAAATCTCTCAGGAGCGATAATGGTGGAGAATACGTGTCGAATGAATTCAAGAAATTTTGTGCATCAGAAGGAATTTTATGAGAGTTAATAACACCCCATAACCCATATCAAAATGGGGTGGTTGAAAGGAAGAACAAAAGTATTGTGGGAGTTGCACGGGCGATGTTGCATGATCAAGGCCTACCATTGCACTTGTGGGATGAAGCATGCAACACAATTCTATATGCGCAGAACAGGAGTCCTCATCGGATTCTCGGGATGAATACACCACAAGAATATTTTTTCAGGTAAGAAACTGGATGTGGCACACTTCAGGATCATTAGTTCATCATTTTACTGTCATGTTACCAAGGATGCAAGGAAAAATCTAGAACCAACAAGTGAGTTGGGCATATTTGTGGAGTACACTGATACACCTCATAACTATTAGGTGTACATTCCATATCACTGGATGACATTGGTTCATAGAGTTGTGAAGTTCGATGAAGAGAAGGCCATGAGATGTTCCCTTACGAGGGAACCTCAGCTGCATGGAGATGACGAGATTTTAGCTCCAAAAGAAGAACCTCAGGATGATGTGTAGCAACCACATGTAGAGGAGCAGAGAGTGGAATCGCCCACTCATGAAGAGACTTACATAGATGGAAGGAAGCACACCAGGGAGGTTGATAGATTGAGGCATGACGCTAGAGAGAATGTGGGAGCACCAACATCACAACGTAGGCAGAGGAGGTCACTAGATCAGTACACTGGCTACATGGATTTGATGAGCGAGAGCGTAGAGATTTATCCATCCTCATTCGAAGAAGCAGTGAAGAAATGGTTGATGCCATGGTTGAGGAGTATGACTCCATTATCAGAAACAATGTTTGGGAAGTGGTACCAGGACCAACGAATAAGTTAGAAGTGAGTTCTAGATGGCTTTACAAGGTAAAGCAAGAAATAGATGGGAGCGTGGAGAAATACGAGGCCATATTTGTGGCCAGAGGTTTCTCTCGGGTGGAGGGAATTAATTACGAGGAGAGCTTTGCTCCAGTAGCAAGGTACTCTTCAATCATATCTTTTCTAGCACTTTCAGCATAGATGGGATGGAAGATACATCAGATGGATGTGAAGATAACATTCCTCAATGATGTGATTGAGGAAGATGTGTACATTGAGTAGCCAAAAGGATTTGAGACCTTCAACAGAGAGCCACATGTGTGTAGACTCAAGCGAGCACTGTATGGATTGAAACAAACACCCTATGCTTGGTACACAAGGATTGATGGCTATTTCACTAGGTTGGGCTTCACCAAAAGTGAAGTATATGCGAACCTTTACATATTGTGGTTGAAGGTAAATGTTTTATTATAGTATTATATGTCGATGATTTTATTCTAACAGGCGATGCAAAGCTGGTAAAATATTGCAAAGAGGAGCTTGCAAGAGAATTCGAGATGAAAGACCTAGGGCTCATGCATTATTTCCTTAGTATGGAAGTATGGCAACGCGATGAGTAATTGTTTGTATCCCATGGAAAGAATGCCAACGAGATACTAAATAAGTTCCACATGGAGAGCAACAAGCCCATGGAGACTCTTCTAGTAGGAAATTGGAGGAAGGAAGATGCTACTTCAGGTGAAGTAGTGGGGGCTACTATTTATAGGCATCTTGTGGGTTCTCTTATGTATTTGGTGAACACATGAGCGAACATATGTTTTGTAGCTAACCAAATTAGTCAAGCAATGGTTAAGCCAACCAAAATTTATTGGAAGGAAGTTAAACATGTGTTGAGATACCTCAGAGGCACCACTTAGTTTGGTCTTTGGAACAGATAGACAGAAGGAGTGAAGTTGCAAGGCTTCACAGATGGATATTGGGAAGGGAGTCCATCTGACAGAAAGAACACATCAAGGGGAATATTTAGTATTGGGTCAGTAACAATTTCTTGGTACAACAGGAAGCAGAGATTAGTTGCACTCAGTTCGGCAGAAGAAAAGTACATGGATGCTAGTCAAGCAACTTGTGAGGCTATTTGAATGAGGAAGATCCTTGTTGGGTTATTGTTGAGAAATGGCAATAAGAAATTCCAGTTTAATTTGTCCTTGAATGAAACTATGAATTAAAATCGAATTCTATTATCATAGAAACTTGTAAATAGTTAATTAAGTTTATTTTTTGATGATGCTTTACTTTTTTGGGATAGGTAATTTGAGGGAGATTACTTACTTTAAATCTATACTAGCTTTGTTTTTTGAAGATTCAAGAATGGAAATAAACATGCATGAGTCTTATTTATTGGTTAATGGACGGATCTAGTGAAAATAGGACTTAAACAAATTTTTCCATGAGGATTGCACCCTTGGAAACAAGACTTAAGTTTCTAGGTTTTTCCTTAAATCATATGACTCTAAATTTGTAGTTGGATGTGGCTTGTTAAGAAGATAAAAGATAGACTCATATGTGTGGTGTCATAAGTTGTTTCCATGATATGGAAGGCTAGTGTTGGTAAAAACGATCTTAGAAAATATTCGTGTATATTTACTTTCTATTGCACACATTACAAAAGGTATTTTAGAGAAGATTAGAAGAAAATGTTTGAATGTTCTTTGGTTTGGGTGAAGAGTGGAGGAAGGGATATCATTTATAATGTGGACCAAGATATCCGGATCAAAGGATCTTGGAAGTCAAGGGGATAAATAATGTGTTTGTATTTGATTAGGATTTAGCAATAAAGAGAATTTGGATACTCTTGTTCAATAAAGGTATGTGGGGAAAAGTGATGAAGGCCAAGTACCTAGAGAATAAAGAACTAGAATAATGGATTAGAGAAGAAAACATATTTTTAAAGGAGCTTCAAATGTCTGGAAAGGTTTGGTAAAATCCTTTGACATATTAGGGAACTAGAAGGCTTGGAAGATCAAAAAGGGAATACATTGCTAATTGCTAAGGACCCCTGAATTGGTTGTATTGGAAATTACAACTTTCAAAACCTCTTCTTTTGTCACTTCATGAGAAAGGATTAACCAAATTAGAATATGTTGCAACATATGAGGTTTATGGTAGTGGGATACTAAGATGGGATCTATAGAGGGTTTGGAGCTACAAGATGATCAAGCTATTGAATGGACCCAATAAACTAATTTAATAAAACATAATGTCATTTATTTACACAGCCATGATGATGAATTAAAGTGGTCAAGGAACCAAGCAACAATGGCACTTTTGCAATGCTAAGTTTTGCTTCTAAATTTAGTGACAGACAATGTGCGATGAGACTATGGTTGTGGAAAGCAATGTGGAAATTGGTTTTCCCTAAAAAACCTTATTTTTTCTTTCAAATATGTTGGAAAAAAAGGTGTCAATGTGGGACAATGATTTAAAAAGGAGTTGGATTGTACCTAGATGTTGTTATCTTCAAAAACATACAAGCAAAAATGTGAACCACTTATTTGTAATTTGGTTATTTTCCATGGTTGTCTGGATGGAGGTGCTTGGAATTCTATGATAGAATTGGAATCTTGGTTGTTAGATAGGTCTATTTCCTCTGTCAAAGCTTTACCTTGTTATGTTTTGTGGGGAATTTGCCTCACTAGGAACAAGTCAATATTTGAAGGAAAATAAACTCTTGAAGGAAGGTATCACATCAAATAAGACTTTCTTTTGGATAAGTCAAGAAACCTCCCAACAAAATTGTTTCAATAATATTACAATAATTTAGGATTGATTACACCAAGCCCTGGGATTCTTTGATGAAGCTTGTCAAGGTATGCCAAGGGTTTATGGAGATGGGATTTAATCTTTTTTGATAATGCTCATTATTTCCCATTGAAGTATGGTGTAGGTTTTGGTACTAACAACAACACTGAGCTCCATGTGCTTTAGATCTTACTAAAAATAACAATACACAAATATGTGAGAGGCCTATAGTCCCTAAACTCAAAATCCCTTGCATACTAGGAAATTGGGAAAATCTAAATTCAAAAACTTAGTTTTATACTTAATTGTGGGAAGGATTGTGGATTTACTAGTCCTTTTTAAAAATATTTCATCATTTCACATATACATGTATTTTAATCACAAAGCAGACCAATTATCTAAATAAGCTTTTAGGCTAAAGGAGCATACAAATTATCTAAATAAACTCTTATGCTAAAGGAAATGGTACTATTGTGCAAGAATATAAAGATTCAAACCCCTTGAAAGTGGATGTTCTAACTCTCTTTTAAGTTCTTTCTTATTAGTCCCTGCCTGGGACTATTAGCGATCGATCGATCGCGGACAATCAATTAATGACCAAATTTTTTTTATGCTTTCCCGATTTTATCCAAAGTTTTCGATGGCAATTTAGCGTCCTAGATAATTTATCCAAAGTTTTCTTTTTTACCTCTTATTGGAAACTTTGCGCGTATCGAGGGAAAATACACCTGCAACGCTTTTCTTATCCAAAGTTTGAAAGGAACTAAGATATTCTGCCTTTATGCTATTTTCGGGCGGACAAGTTTTTTATCCAAATTTTTGTAAATGAGTTTTTAACAAGTTTTTTTTATGCAAAGTTTTTAAAATGGTGGTTAAGCTATTTTCGGGGTTTTGTAAATGAGTTTTTAACAAGTTTTTTTATGCAAAGTTTTTAAAATGGTGGTTAACCAAGTGTTAGGTTTTTGGTCCCTGTTCTCCGTGTCCTGCATGCAGTGTCCTCCCTCTTGCAAGTGCCGGATGTTTGAAGTATGCAGAGGCGTCATAACATTCCCTACCTTGGTTACACAAAGGCGTCATAACATTCCCTACCTTGGTTACACAATTGAGGCTGCTGGTTGGTAGAAAGCTACAATATGAAGTTAAATATGCTAAACCAGAGATAGAGCATGAATTTGTGACTTTAGTCCGATGCACTCGCGAAGCTCCATTCGGTCAAGCTACATCTCTCTTCAACTGGAAATCTGGAATCATAGAGGTATCTGCTACTTCAAAATATTGTGTTTCCATGAGTCAGTTTCCTCGATGTGGTATCCATCCATCCCGAACATCGTTTTTTTATTGTCCATCAGTGGCTATGTTACAAATTTAATTGCTTAGAGTTAGTAAAAAAATGGTCGTTGCTATGCAGGTCGCTCAACAGGTGAGCGTTCTGTTGGTGGTATTGATATCGACAATCATTTCAGCGTCACTAACAAAACACCACAAGGGATTGAAATGCACTTCCACCCCTGAGGCAGAGGCTAAGACGAAGGTCTTTGCTACAGGTTCGTAGAGCAAATGAAAACACATCTCTGCAATAAAATGGATACAATAGAAAGATTTGACACACAAGCGTGAAAGCTCATCGTTTCTAGTTCTGCTGTTTTTACAGGCAATGGTGAGGGCCTTGGTATCCATGTCAAAGGCACTGACGAGAAGATTAAAGCTGGCGGTAATCGGAGCAGGTTCGAGGAGCAGAGGAGCAGAGCAGAGAGTATCGACCAGCTAGTTTGAGGAGCAGAGAGTGTCGCGCAGCAGGATCCGTGAAGGGGTGAGCTTCAACTTTACCACTTGTAAGTTCCATTTTACAATGACCTAATTTTACTTTCCACGATTACAACAGTAGTTTTTATTCATGCCATTTCTTTGGTTTGGCTTCGGCCAGTTTTTCTGCAAAGTAGACGCTTTTTCCATGAGCGCTACTAACTTCGTTGCCCTAGGAAAGGGCCCTTGCCTTGAAGCCCCAACTGTATGCATCAAACTATAAGTGGCGTTTTTAGCGCTGCCTCTCGAGCTTTTTTTGAAGGGTTCTGTACTCTAATCTACGGGTTAGTAGCAGCGGCAGTCGCGGTTGACCCATCATCGGAGGCCGAAGCATACCTTATACTAGTTCCTGAGCCCCCTGTTGCCAAAGCGAGCAGTCTCGTGCCATCTATATGCGAGCAGTCCCGTGACTTTCTTTAGGCGAAGGAGTAGATTTCTTTAGGCGAAGGGTAGATTTCTTTAGCAAGGTGCCCGTTCCCAGCAAAGGAACAATAAGCATAGCCGTAGAAAGAAAATCCTCCAACGAGTTATGGCCGAATTGACACCCTTTTAGATGTACCAGTGAGGAATTAAAATGGGGGTTATAATTAGTATCTCTGTTGCACAGTTGACAAATTATTTGACTAATTTCACTACTGAATATTGCATACATTCCTCTAGAGAGAGACTGTAAAAAAACTAGCGTTTGATTTAGGAATATAGAGCTCTGTTTCACCAAAAGAGCAAATGCACGATAAAACTTCGTCCATGGGATTCAGTATCCCTAACCCTCACCTGAATGAACCCTGTCGTTATTTACTAAGGTACAATCTTGATCGTTGAAATTGACAACTCATGTAAATGCCATGAGGTGGTAAGGAATCCAACCAAGTCTCAAGACCATCCAAAGTAAGAAAACGAGAATGTGGATAATCCATTTTGCATAAAATATCTGCTGGTTTTTTTGGAAAATACACTTTGCTTAATTGGATCTATTTGTAATATAGCAATTTGTTTTTTTTGTATTTGTACAACAGGAATCAAAATCTCCAGAAAATGTGCTAAAGCACCCTGATTTGGACACGAATCAGACGAAACCTGATTCGTTTACTGTCCAAAATGTAAGAAAACGAGAATGTGGATAATCCATTTTGCATAAAACATATGCTGGTTTTTTTGGAAAATACACTTTGCTTAATTGGATCTATTTGTAATATAGCAATTTGTTTTTTTGTATTTGTACAACACGAATCAAAATATCCAGATGACACCTCTTTTAAAGTGAAGCTTGAAGCAACAAAAAAAAGACTTCGGGAAGGATATCAAAAAGTAGAAAACGGTATGTACTCTTTCATTAGAATGAATTTTCTTTTATTTCAAATTTGTTCCTACATTATTATTAGATTAAATTGTGAACTAGTGAATATTGGCTGAGGGAACTAATGTAATGATGATGTATTTTTGCAGCCAAGAAGCAGCGAAGGGTTCAAGCAATTCAATTACAAGACCTACCTAAACACGGCGCTCAACGGTTTCGTGCTACGCCAGTGCCACGACATCATCGTCAGTGACTGAATAAGCCCATATGGTGACATCATCGTCGGAGGCTGAATAAGCCAATATGTGAAACCGCAGGTATGCAAAGAACTGTGATGCTGAGAAGCCGCTGACCTTGTGCAAAGAATTGTGATGCTAGAGAAAGTAACCAACCAGCCTATGTGTTGGCTTCATTTCCATTTCATAGTTTTTGGTTGATCCCAAACTCTTCATAGCTCAGAGATTAAGAGAACTCAGTTTTGTTTCCCTTCTTGGTCCATTTTGGGGCCGTTATGTAGCCTGAGATTATGGAACATCATAAAAACTGAATATCAAACTAACTTTTTAATTAAAAATTTGGTGCCACATTTATATCCATGTTTTCATATATGTACTTCGCTTGAGATTCAATTAGAAACCATGGTTGGAATCCAATGTTTTACTTTCATGGTTTGGTTGAAAAGATGGACCATTATGGTTTGGTTAAAATACCTGAAGTTTTCATTTCTAATAATGGTGTTTTTTTTTTTTTGTTTTTTTAAGAAATTGAATATATATCTAAAAAAAATAAGCCATTATGGAAGATAAAATAGGTGAAGAATTGAATATATCTTTGAAAAATAGACTATCAATAAAGGCAAAATATATGTGAGTTCGCATTTTTTTTAACAGTGGTTTGATTGGGTAAGAATAAAATATATGTTTAGCTTAATATTGAAATTAAAAAAATATATTAAATTGAATGTTTTATAAGAGTGTGTAGTTTTGGTTTTTTTTTTTTTTAATATATGTTTTTGATATATTAAAGATAAAATTTCATTTTATTATTTTTGAGTATTTCATATATATATATATATTGTGATGCAAGTTTCTTTTAGTGTGAAAGGCGATTTAATCCTCTCTTGACATGCAAGTCTCTTTTAGAATCAAAGAACATTTGATTCTCTCTTGAGATGCAAGCCTCTTTTAGTCTATTTCCAGCAAATTAATAAAGTTGAACTAAATTGCAGATTAATGAAACTTAACTACATTATAAAAGCAAAGCAATGCCGGGACTGACTGTCATGCAACTTTCCCTTCAAAGCAATTGCACAAAATTATTTTTTTGATAAAAGCTAAAACGATGATTAATGCAAACAAATATATATTCGAGAAATCTATTTGGGCTGTGTCTTGCATTCGTATTTTAATTTTAATGCTTATTTTTCTCTCTTAAATTAATTAGCCAAGTTTTTTACAAAGAGCTTTTAATAAAATCAGTTTAGTTGACTTGAAACTGGAAAAAAAATTAAACTTAACAGGACTGGAATGTAAAAAAATTAAACTTAACAGGACTGGAATGTATGAACCTGTTGAACAAAGATTAAAGGTAGTAAACACTGTTAAATGAACAGACATAATCCAGAATTTGCAGTATAACAACAAGAAGATCCATAAGCAAGAAGATGGCATACACAGTGAAAAGTGGATGATACACAAGGCAGATATGATAGTATAGGAGAAAGAAATAAGAATTCATCAACGATTAATCGCATGTCGAGTAGCCTCCCCTTGTTTGTAATAGACTTTGAGTTAGGTCAGCCCTCCCCCAACTGCCCCGTAAATGCGGTTTCCCGGTCATCTGGCGTATTCCCGGGTTCAGGGTTAAGCCTTGTAATATCCAATGGTGAACCCATAATTTTGTTTTATTTTTTGATTTCATAGATTTAAAAATAATGACTTAATTTAGGTTAGATTTAAGATGAGTACATGGCTGGTTTGGCCAGCCAGATTGCTCATGCCATGCTTGATGATGACAAAAACAGTGATACGAATCAGTGTTCTCAGTGGGCGTGCAGGCAGAAGATGTTTGCAAAAGAGGGTGCAAACAAGGTATTGTATTGAAGTCTTATTCATTTTTCCGAGTACTCCATATCTACAATATGCCAGACTCTTTTATATGATTGTTCATTTAACCCTATAGCATACACATAATATCTAATTCTTTTAGTAAAACTTGATTTGCAGTCAAACCAGGGGGTAGTCACGTAGGACATTCAAACTCGGAGGTAGACACGTTGGACATTCAAAAGAGACAGAGGTAAAGAGGTTGGGTATGCATGAAGGACGAGAGGGAGGGAGCTGGTAAAGTTGTTATACATTTCTTTTTGCATGTGTGACAAGTGTCTATTAAAAGCTTTGTTTTTAACTTGTTTAAAAGCTCTGCCTTTACCTTGTTACGATTTACCTTTCTTTGTTTTTAAAATAGATTACAATTTGTTAAACTTATTGTTTAATTTGCAAATATTAAATGTATTAGGAATTTTTTAGGGTGCTATATTTATTTATGTTTTAAAAAATATAATTTAATAAAAAATTTAATCTTTTTATAAATTATATTACCAACTTTTATGGCTAAATCATTTCTTTTATACTATTAAGATTGAAAAGATAGAAAAAGTAAATCACAAAATAACACAAATAATTTATAATTCATCACACAAAAATTTACAATTACAATAAACACTGGAATATTTAAACTTTTCCCTGCCAATAACTTACCCAAAATTATTTAACATACAACCACACACTAAATTCTGCTTTGATTAAAATAAAACTTAATTCACTTACTTTCCTCTCTAATTTTAACCAACTCTTCGGGTTGGAGTAATTAGCTATTTTAACGAAAACTTGCTGCTCTTGAAAATATAACAATTTATGATTGACATTCATTGATTTTTACGTGTGAGCAGCATTGGAAGCCTTGGGGAAAATAATGCCAGAGACACCGTTTCAAATGTGGTGGTTCGTGGAGCTACGCTGATTGATACAACCAATGGACTACGTATAAAAACATGGCAGGTAAACAGAATGTCAAAACCTAATTTTGGTTCACAATTCCTCTAATTTATTCATTCAGGAGCTTTTGAATTCAGCGTTCTTGAATGATTTAAGAGTTGCATCCAGTGGAAGAATTGATCATCCATGCAATCTCAAGACGTAATTTTGTTGTTACAAGGGGTTCTGGATATGCCCAAAATATCAGTTACGAAAATGTGATAATGAACAATGTCTCCAATCCCATCATCATTGACCAGTATTACTGTGTCCCTGCACAGGCATGCAGAAAGGTAAGTGGTATTTACGGGTACATTTAATTTTTCTTTATTTCTTCGATCATCATTTCACTTCAAAATTTTCTGGTGATCTTTAAATCTCAACGTTGTTGTGGTGTATATAGAGTTCGGATGTGTATGTCAACAACGTCACCTACAAAGGTATCAGCGCCACATCAGCAACGCCACAAGCAATAAAACTCACCTGCAGGAGAACTGTTCCATGTACAAATATTGTGATGGCACTTTCCTCTATTAAATTAAGTACTGCAAACTACTCAGAAGCAATATGTTAGCATACCAGGTAAACTTTATAAATACTACCAAACTATATGAACTTTAAAATGAATTTATATTGTTTGAAGATGGAATTATGGCATAGTGCTCTACAAAATCTACTGATAACTAGCTATGATGAGAGCTTTGCTAATCAATGGACAGTGTGCGTTATCATGGTAGAAAATCTTAATCAAGCAATTGGTTGCAACAAAGTAGGGATTTGGATGAATAATGTTGGATATAAATATGGAGTGGGATAGGATAATATAATTATTCGTATACTTTTATTTTAAACATTAATTTAATTTAAGTTTAGAAAATTATTAAACAGATGTGATCCAATCTTATTGCCCCTTATTCAGAGATATGTCTCTTGCAATGGGCATGAGCCAGAGCAACATCAGGTAATAACCATTTAAAACAATGGCTGGCTTGTTCTGAAACTGTTGCTTTTACGCATATTTTCTACCTGTCTTGCTTATTCTCATTTTATGGCTTCCTTACAATAAGTTATACAACCAAAGTATTTGTTCTAACTTCACTTTGGTACTCTTGGATTGCTTTTCCTTTCTCCAATCCTCCATTTTCTGCTTATTTTTATCATAAATTAGATCTGGTATCTGCGGACAACAGCAAGGTTGTCCTTATTTCAACATATTTTAAAATGGTAACTCAAGAATATCTCTTACTCTTGGTTTAAACAATCAATTATCAGATGTCAATCCTGTGCATCAAAAGGTAACTTGAGTAAATCTAAAGTACCCTATTCATGGTTCTCTAAGGAAATTTTCAAGCCCTAACCTGAATTTTTGTAACAAATTACACATTGAATTTGGCAAGGTAACTTGAGTAAATCTAAAGTACCCTATTCATGGTTCTCTAAGGAAATTTTCAAGCCCTAACCTGAATTTTTGTAACAAATTACACATTGAATTTGGCATGTTGCAGAGAGCATTTGTATTGTTGTTGTGGCAGACCCCTGAATTTTTGTAACAAATTACACATTGAATTTGGCATG
>APFE030994659.1:38529-53139 GCA_000404065.3 Pinus taeda | reverse complement strand
ATATCGATGAAAGTAAGGGATATGCCTACTTATGATGGGTTAAAAGAGGTAGATGCTTTCTTGAATAGATTTGAAAGAGAGGTGTCAGAACAACAACGTTTCAAGGCTTTGAAATGGGTACTACGTGCTACGTCCGTGAGGTGGTGGGGTATGCACCAAGGAAGCTTTGAGCACTAGTGTGAATGCGGGAGGATGATGCGCATGCGTTTTGGGAAGCCTCAAATGCATCTAAAAGACAAGTATGATGAATGGGATTATCCGCGCACGCACCTCGCCAAGTGGACAAAGTTCTATGGAGAAGAGCCACAATCTGAGTGGGTGCACCCGTTCTTTCATACCCTAGATGCTATACCCATGAACTAGTATATAGAGACGGAGCTCCGCCATGGGACGAGTGAATGGGATATCTTACGCGAAGGGTTCCTATTAACCTTCAATTTTGAGGATCATTGGTGGGACACTATTGATGACACACTACAAGCAATAAAAGCAATTATCTTTAAGATACCACAGGAGCCAATAGAATTAATTCAGCCTGAATGGGCTACTCAACTGAGCTACGCACTGGAGTGTTATAATGTCAATACTGAAGAAGTCGATAAGGATCTGCGAAAAATTAACATTCTAGAAATAGAAGGCCATCGCAAGGTTCAAGGACCAGTGATTGAAGACCTTGACATAATCGCGTCGGTAAAGACAAAGCAGGTGAACATTGGTACGGAAGCCGAACCTAAGTATGTAATGCTCGGCAACTACTGGGATGATGTGACAGTGGATAAGGTTGCTGAGTTACTCCGCGAGTACCAAGACTTATTCCTGACCAAGATCACGGACTGAAAAGGAATCATCAGAGATTTAGGAATGATGTGGATCACATTAAAGCCTAACGCGAAGCCAGTTAAGCAGAGGCATTACCGCTTGAGTCCGAAATACAAGGAGAAGGTCAGCATAGAACTAGACAAAATGCTTCCAGCAGGAATCATTGAGTCGATAGAAGAATCTTATTGGATAAACCCTATGGTGGTGTAGGAAAAGAAGCAGAAGGGCAAGATAAGAATATGTGTGGACCTTAGAAAATTGAATGACGTGTGTGTGCATGAACCATTGCCAACTTTGTTCACAGATGAAGTATTGGAAAATGTCGGTGGGTAGGAAGCATATTCTTTCACTAATGGATTCTCAGGGTACCACCAAATAAAAATCGCGCCAGAAGACAGGAGTAAGACAACCTTCATGACTGAGTGGGGCTGCTTTCAATACACTATTATGTCATTTGGATTGAAGAACACGTCGACCATCTTTTTGCGCATAGTTGTTGCAGCATTCAAGGAATATATCCACAAGTTCCTGGAGGTTTATCTAGATGATTGAATTGTATTTGGATTGGTTAAGCACCATGTAGCAAGATTACACTTGATGTTGGATACTTGCTGGAGATACCAAATCGCATTGAACCTCAAGAAGTATACATTCCTTGTTCCTTTTGGGAACCTACTGGGACACGTGGTTTGCAGATACGGACTAATGATAGACCCTGTGAATATTGCAGTGATTCTAAATTTGGAAGCACCGCGAAGTGTGAAACAGTTGCGCGCTACCCTAGGACATATGGGGTACTACAGGAAGTTTATCAAAAGCTATGCCCATATCACCGTGCTGATGGAGAAGTTGTTGAAAAAAGATGTTACGTTTTATTGGAACGATGACTGCAAGAAAACCTTGGATGTCCTAAAAGAAAAAAAGGCCTCTACGCCGATCTTGGTCTTCCCGAAATGGGATGAGGAGTTTCATGTCCATGTTGACGCATTGTGTATAACGTTGGGAGCATTACTAACATAGGAGAGTGGAGAGGGCTTGGATCACCCTATCGCATTTTCAAGTAGTAGGTTGTCTAAAGCGGAAAAGAATTAATCCATAATTGAACGTGAGGGATTGGCTATGGTATACATGTTCCAAAAATATCAGCCCTATTTGTTAGGGGGACACTTCAAGATGTATATAGATCATTCCGCACTTAAATACTTGGTCAATAAGCCTGTGTTGGGGGGGCACATATGAAGGTGGATCTTATTGTTCCAAAAATATGATTTTGAGGTCGTTGTGAAGCTTGGGCGCCTGAACGCAGGACCGATCACCTGTCGAGCATTGAAACAGGAGAGGAACCTACTAGTTTGGAGGAAGGATTACCTGACGCACAACTCTTTGTTGTGTGTGTAGCGGATGGACACTTTGAAGATATAATCCACTTTCTCACAACTGGAATTGCGTCGAAAGGGTACTTCGTCCAGCAGAAGAAGGAATGGGTGGTGCATGTGATAGATTTTTCTATCATTGCAGGGCACCTATATAAGATGGGCAATGAAGAGATACTGCAAAGGTATGTACCTGAATTTGAGTGAAGTCATATCCTCACGGACGAGTATGGGGGTGTTGCGGGAAGACACTATGCAAGGAGAGCGACCGCGTAAAATATTCTCCGCGCAGGGTTGTGGTGGCCAACCCTTCATCAGGATTCAAAAGCGCATTGCAAGGACTGTGATGTATGTCAAAGAACAAGTAAATAATACGGAGGGACAAGATGCCTTTGAATCCGCAAATGATGCTTCAACCCTTTGAAAAGTGGGCGATCGACTTCGTAGGACCTACCAAACCTCAGGGACAAACGGGTGCAAGATATATTATCACTGTGACAGAGTACCTGACTCGTTGGGTAGAAGCGCGACCGGTAAAAGGTTGCATGGCCGCAACGCTCATGAAGTTTCTGTTTGAACACACATTGACACGATTTGGATGTCTGAAGATCTTTATGAGCGATTGTAGTACACATTTCCTGAACGAAACAATCAGTGCACTGATAGAAGAGTTTTAGGTGTATCATCAAAAGAGCACCCCGTATCACCCATAAGCCAACAAGACAGTAGAAGCATTTAACAAAATAATGGAGACTACACTGACCAAAGTATGCAATGCACAGCGAAGTGATTGGGACCTATGCGTACCTGCAGTATTATGGGCTTATAGGACAACGTGAAAGAACTTGACGAGACAGACACCTTTCTGGTTGGTCTATGGAGTGGAAGCTGTAATGCTAATGGAGTATATTGTACTTAGTCTATGCATAGCAACGCTCATAGGTATGATGGACCGTGGAGCCCTAGAGGAGAGGCTCACACAATTGGGAGAACTCAAAGAGGAAAGTTTTTTGACTGGATTCCATCAGTAGGTACAAAAGCAGCACAAAAAGGCCTGACAAGATCGACATATTAAGTTGTGCACATTCAAGGTAAATGATTTGGTGTTACCATATGATAGTAAGTTTGATAAATTCTTGTGAAAGCTCAGAATGCATTGACTAGGACCGTATGTCGTTAAGGAGATCACAAATGGAGGCACAATGCAGCTAGCAAAGCTAAATGGAGAACCTTTCCTAGGCAAAGTGAATGGTAGTCGATTGAAGCCATACATAGGTGGCCCGGCTATCTGACTAGCTGAGAGAAGCACAATCGTTGCGCTCCAGGGAGCTGAAAGAAGGTGCGAGACTGTAAACAGATGCAGGGGACGTGGGAGCAGATACAAGGAAGCAATTCTGACACCGCGGTCTCGAAACAATGCGTACAGGAGATAGAGTAGGTAGCCGCTCAGTGCGTTGCCGACCTTACAGGAGTCCGAGTAGAGTGGGGAGGTATCCGTGCAAATATCTTTGCACCGACAGAGTGACTCAAGGGCCAGTCACGATGTTTGTGTTGGGGGGTTTTTGGGCGTGGGGTGTCCCCAACATAAGTTTTGGGGCTTAAAGCCCAAGTTTTGACCAAGCCCGACATAAAGACTGTTATTTATGGGCACGGAGCGTGAAGATGGTAAATGAGTCAGAGGGTTTTCCACCCTCATTTTTGTAATGTAATGTCGGTTTGAGAGATCTGCCCATGGTCCGCAGACCATGGGATTGTATAAATAGAGCAAGGCTCTAAGTGTAAAAAAATAATAATAGAGGGTTGTACCAATGAAAGTTCTAATAAGGAAGCATTGAGTCTAACAGTAGAGTCATGTCTTTGGGTCGTAGAGTAGGAGAAGGCTCTGCAGCTGAGTGCGCAGAGGCCTAGTAGTCCATAGCTGAGTGTGCGGACCCCTGTAGCTGAGTGCACAGAGAAGGTTGATTCTGTAACCGATTGAAGCATTAATAAAGAGAAGTTTTATCATATTCCTGTGTATCTTTCCCTATTTTATGCATTGAAGTATATTGGGTATGAATTGCAAGTTTACTATTTATTTGTTGCGCAAACTTATATGAATGTGTTGAATAGGTGAATATAATATAAGGTACCTGTTTACGTGAAGATAACTAACTGATATAAGAAGATAAGCACAGATCGCTACTCGAGTAGCGCAAAAGCCATATAGCCCCTGATTAGGGTTGCGCGAAGATGAATATAACAAGGGCGCAAGGGCCTCACAGGCCAGGAAAGTGTGCGAAGTAACTTGCGCGAAGGTATTCACAATTGGACTAAATCAACACCTCAGACATCTCAAGCGTGCGGAAACCTAGTTCCAGCATTCCCCCATACCGCTTCGGGTGAGACCTCAATCCACGCTCCAAGGATTGTTTCCAAAAGGGCCAGTAGTACAGGTATTTGTTTGTCTAATTAAATTCAAACCTGAGTCAGGCCCCAACAAGTCAACATGGTGCTCATAGCCACAACAACCCTTGATATCAACATGGCTTCTTGCTTTCTGTAAAGGTTCCTCTAGCAATGGTACATCTCTCAGGATCTTGTAAAATAACATGAAGCCATAATGGTCATTTCCTGGCAGTGGGCTCACATGGAGGAGGATATAAGGGGTCCATGGGCTCCATGGGGTCATCAACAACATTTTTTTCAAGTTCAGGCACAAGACCTTCTAGTAAGTCCATGTAGTCATCCTTCTTCTCAATAGGACGAGGAGGAGGAATGTCCCTTGCTTTTCAAAGGGCATCATATTCATCGAAATTCACATCCTCGCTAAACCAGATATTCCTTTGATCAACACATATATTCTAAAAGCTTTAGAATTATTACAATATCAAACAAGTGTACCTTTCTTTCCAGTGGATTTCAACTTGTTACTCTTATCCTTTAGCACATGAAAGTACATGGGGAAGTCAAAGAATCTCAAATGACTAACATCGGGTTTGATACTTGTGAATACTTCTTTGGGAGTCTTGTCACCCAAGGCATTATGAGAAGTCATGTTTTGAACATAGACCATTGTATTAGTGGCTCCTTCCCAAAGGAACTCCAATAACTTTTGATCATGAAACATGGATTGGGAAACTTCCATGATGGTCCTATTCTTTCTTTCAACAACACCATTATGCTTGGGATTATAAGGTACAATGGCCTCTTTTTTTATTCCAACCTTCTTGCAAAAGTAAACGAACTCATTAGAAATGCATTCTCCACCATTATCATACCTGAAGACCTTGATTTGTTCCCCTAATTGATTCTCCATCAGAGCCTTGAAATCTTTAAACACATCATATGCTTCATCATTATGCTTCAAGTAGAATATCCATGTTTTCCAAGAAAATTCATCCACAAATTTTATATAATATAGATAGCCACATTGATATTTTACCGACATGGGTCCACATAGATCAAAATGTATGAGTTGAATAATATCACTGGCCTTGATTTTTCTAGAAGGGAATGGTCCCCTCAACTTATTTACACTAGCACATCCCAGACATACTCCATCGTGATTAATTTGAATCTCATGAATTCCAAAAACCATCCTCCTTACTTTAGGCAGGGATTCATAGTGAAGATGAACAAACCTTTAGTGTCATAGCTCACTTTGATGATTACTATGATCATGTACCAGTGCTCACATTGGTCTTCCATTGACTCTATAGATTCCTTCAATTCTGTAATATCCCTCCCTTAATAATAAATAATAAATAAGTAATAACTAATAAAAATAATACAAAAAATAATAATTAATAATAAACAATGAATGAATAACAATAAAGAATAAATAATAAAGAATAATAAATAATCACTTATAATAAATGATAAAGAATATTAAAATATATAAATAAATAGTAATAAAAATAAATAAATAAAATAGTAATAACCATATTTAAGAAATAAAAGAAGGAAATTATCAAAAAAAGAAGGAAAGAAAAACAAGAAAGCTAAAATCAAAGGAAAGTAGAGAAAAAGGTAGCATGCAGACACATGGAGGGTGTGCATGTGGTTCCCCTTACAAGGGACACATGGAGGGTGTGCATGTGGTTCCCCTTCCAAGGCTTTGTTCTATTTAATGAATAGTGAGGAGGATGGTGGGGGTTCGATCATTCTGAGGTTCTATCTTCATTCTCTTGGGAGAATACTAAGACTTAGGAATACTGGCAGTAGTCGTTGATTGAGGGCTCGGGGGTGGCCAGTTGTAGCAGAATCCTGCACAATTGAGCCTACGGTTGGGAGGAGAGTCGTCCCCAAATCTTGTGGTCACTTCGCAGCCAGAAAGTACAAGTATAATTTCATTGAAAGAATTTTTTTCCTTTTGACATTAATTTTAGTTTTACTTGTGCTGTTACATATGGTATCAGAGCATGTTTAATCCTTAGGGCCTATGGGCAGCTGGAAATTTACTTGTTGAAATTTTTAACTTCACTGGTTGTAAAGTTACAGGTTGATTACTTCCAGGAGGCGGCATAATTTTTTTCACCCTCACTATGCCGTAAATTTTCTTATTCAATGCCTACTTACAACATAGCTATATTTTGATTATTCTAATCTATTGCTCATGTTTATGTTTGCTAACATGCATTGTTCTTAGCTAAAGGCATGCGTAAGTTACGAAATGCGTAGATTAGAAATTTGTTTCATTTACAGTTTCAGATTTATGCTCGTTTACACTCATAGGACATGCCATAGTTTTGGGTACAATTTTTATAATCGATTACTGGAATGGATACCAATCCATGCCCATATCAATGAAGGAGAATACCGTTTACTTAATATTTGTTATATTTTACTTTTAATGTTTACGACCTTGTTTCTAATATACTAGCCAAGCGGCATCACAAATAGCAATTAGATAATGTGTATGAGGGCCACGATTTAGGCTAATACGATTTAATAGAATTGTTGGCATGCATTCAAATTTTAAAGGTATCAAGAATTAAATTAAGTGTCATTCTGTCTGTGATTATTTCATTTCGTAACGAGTGTTGGAAGTGTCTAGCAGAGTGCCATAATCTCAACAGAAAGCAGAGGAGATCTGGGTGCATGCAGAAAAGGTATGGTGCCAGGTATTGCAGCATAGATTCCATACAACAGTCTGTACAGTAGCCTGAATGACAGCAGTGCAGTATGCCCTCCTTCGGCAGTTCCATATAGCAGTAATGAGGGTTTAGAAACATTTATGGAGAAGAGAGAGACAGAGGGCACATGCATTCCAAAAGCGTGTTTGCTCTAGTTAATTTTCAGTTTAGATGCCTTTCCTAAATTCACAGTTCAGTTCTAATTCTGAGTTTTTGCTTTATTTAGTTTTTCCATGCACAATTAAAGGGGATGTGTCTCATATAATTATATAGAAAATAAGTCTGGATTGCCGATTCTCTGTTTGATTCCCGAGCAAGAGTGGAAATATTCGCTTCCAGATTAATTAATTAGTTATTTGGATGAACTTTATTCAGGTCCTTTTGAATTATTGACAAATGGCCAACCGTCTTGATTCAACGTTTTCTCAAAATACCCGTCATTATAATTATTTACGTTGAATTTTTTTTAGTGGGGCACAGTTTTACATGCAGAATTTTGCTTTTGAAAAGCGATTCGAATCAACTTTGACTACGCAGGACTATCTTTGGTCTTGAATTCGCATCTTTTCTTCCATTTGAAGATTATGTAATTCTTAAGATAACAAATAGTCTTTAATATCTAATATTCTGGTTGTTATCTATAGGTTTCTTTTGAAGAATCCTATATTTATTTATATGTATTAATGGTAGTAACCAGTTTAAAGCTATTTATTTAGCCATTTATAATGAGTTTAAAGCTATTTATTTATCTATTTGTTGAAGATTGTTAACCTTTTTTTTTTATGATTGTAATAACAACCGATGCTAACAAGTCCGCATCAAGAAAATATATCATGTTTCTGTTTCTTTTCTCGTCTTTTTTTGTTATGAAAAGAGAAGCAGCAAGGCTCACCCATGGATGCCCGGATGGATATGGATGTCACTCCTTTCTGGGAGCAATTAATGTTTTCATAAATGCGCAATTTCATTCACCGCGTTTCGATTTCAGGTATTTCTGAAACTTGTTTTGTGATAAAATAATGATTGAAACTATATACATTGAATCATTGTTCTCTGTTCAAGATAATTGATAAACACTGATATCATTATAAATACTCTAGTTGGTATTTATAGATTTATTTTTGGATAAATTTTATATTTTATTTATATTTATTTACTGAGGTAATGAGTTTAAAGCATAACTACCAAATACGCCCGTATCGGAGAAATAAATACGGAAATTTGGCAATTTGATTCGAACATCGAATAATTCGGTTTATTGCAGGGATTTACAGAAATTTTTTTGGTTCATTTGTGGTTTATTGCCTGGTTTGTTAATTTGCGTTCTTTAGAATAGTAAGACAGTAATCTTTAAGTACAAAATAGATAGTTTCCGGATGGCATGTCGGAAATGGAAAGGTTGCTGGATTGTAGGTAGGAAATGGAAACAAATTTTGAGTAGGTAGGAAATTGAAACAAATTTCGAGTAGAGAAAATTTTCCAAGTTAAAGGGTTTTAACTTACAACAACATTTCCTTTGCAAGTGTTTCATTGGGAGTCGTTAATATTTTGCTTGCAGAACGAATTTCTTTTTCTGGGCTTATTTTATTGCAGGCCGCAAACAAATTTGAATTTTTTTAGGGCCACAAGATTTTAGAAGGAATTTTTCTTTCATTATCGTACTTCTCTAATTCTCATTTTTTTTTAGTGGGTTAACTTCTACAGAACTTCTAACAGAAATTCAAGCAAGCATAACTTCAATTACGCTTTGCTGACTGGTTCTCCTTATTCATGAAATAAAGATCGCTGTTGAGAAATGGACATGAACTCTTTTCACGGTGCTCAACCCCCAAACTTTACTCTAGCTTCTGTAAAATTAAAATATGTTAAGATAGTATTCTAATATAAGTTCACACGTTCTTAATTATAAGTTTACTCAAAACATTGTGAAGAGACTTGTTCTCTGTACGGCTTCTTTGTAGATTGCAGATTTCGCAGTTGCTTGAATCAGTATTGGGCCTTTGCATCACACAAATGTATAGAAGATAACACAAAAATCCTTAATTTCAAGATTTCTATATTAATTATAGGAGAAAATATCTGTGTAAACAACTTTTTCCTCTTTGAACCACACATCTATCTTTTATGCTGGCCTTATTTGTTGATCGGAATGCGTTCGAATGTTGGGTGAGTTGGCCACAAAAGCATTCGTTCAGGATAATAATTACCCTCATGATCATGTATATAAAATCATAAAACTGGATAGTGTTTATCCCTACACACACGTGGACCAGCCAACTTGGTAAAATTCTCATTAATCTCATCTTCTCTATGCAATTATAGTTTGTTGAGGCTTGCGGGTGGCTCATATAAGAATGATTTATTATTTGATACCGCTACTCTTTGGTGTTATTAGTTCATTGATAATGACAAAGGCTGCCCAAAGTCGTTTACCAAATCCTCTCGGGGGCGCTCCTTACGGTTCTACGCGTGCCCAAAACATAAAACAGATCCCTGGAGTATGTTAATAAGTTTATGCAATCAAGTTAATGATAAAAGTACTAAAAATGAAGGTGTATGAGAAGCAAGGTGAATTTCATAGCCCGTAAGAGGGTGATACATAAAATGTGTATGTACTTTATGTGTGCCTCGAATCTAGACTGTGC
This sequence comes from Pinus taeda, assembly GCA_000404065.3. Taxonomy (NCBI): domain Eukaryota; kingdom Viridiplantae; phylum Streptophyta; class Pinopsida; order Pinales; family Pinaceae; genus Pinus; species Pinus taeda. The sequence goes on along the minus strand of APFE030994659.1, from coordinate 43,188 downwards.
TTCTTCATGTGTTAATTATGTGTCACCATGTTCTTGTTGCATGGTTAATATGGTGCCCATGGGATACTTTTCCTTTTATTAGAATCTGGCCTTGTTTCCAACCATGGGATTGTTATGTACTGCTTCCATGGATGGTGTTCTGAGAGCCTCAGAATTCAGAGGTGCGTGCAATCCACTTTTGGCTGTTCCATGTTATCTATCTAAATTGAGGCTTTATACAATTTCCTTCTTGAGTTGAAAATTTCTGAAAATTTACAATTTGAAGTTGTCATTCCGACCACATAGTATTTAAATTTACAATTTAAATTGACATATCACAAAGTATTTTTTTTTCATCCGTAGTTGATAAACTCAATTGACAATTTATGATTTTTCTTAATCAAAGAATATAATTCTACCAAATTGTAACATATTTTCCAAAGTATACACTGGTAGTTATAAAACTGATTTTATACACACAAATGTTTTGATTATTGGTGTAAATTGATGTATGTACGTTAGTAATGTATATTAATATATATGTATTTAGTTGATTATTTGTATATATATTATGATATATATGATAGTATATATAATTATAATGTAGTTATGTATGTATATATATGTAAATATATGCATGTACATAATATTAATGTTATATGTAATGTATTTTATAGTGTGATTATATGTATATTATATTAGTAAGTTATTTATTTTTCTTCACTGAATTACATATTATTAGTAACATTGAACAGTAGATATTATTTAGTTTTTCTTAATTATCTACAAAATTATATCAATCATGGTATTAGGATTTTCACGCCATAATTTTGTTTGGGTTTAATATACATTTTTGTTCCTTGCAATAAGATATTTGGTAGAGCTATTTTTCATTTCATGTAACATATTTCATTTGTGAAGTCTCATTGTTTCTTTTGAATATAGCTACGTTGGAAATAGAATGTTACATAGATTTCTGTTTGGCAGAGGCCTAGAATCTACAAGTGTTTCATGAAGCTTGATATGTCTAACTGTAAATCCTTTAGCCATTGAAAATATGCAGAGCATTAAACATAGAGATTATTGATCTTTTTTATTTAACTGGTCTTAGCTGCACCCTATAGCCTTCATGCCCCCTGAACAATCTCTGCACTCCGAAAACGATTCACTGTACTCCCACAACAATTCTTAGTGCTACTAAACTTACAGCTTATTATCTACAACTATTGCTACGATTATCTGTTACAGCTTGTTGATGATAAGTGTTATCTGTTGAAGTTGAAACTTATGGTTGATGCTTTAAGGTTTATCATTAATCCACTGCAAGAATCCATATTTTGATATTTTGATATTTTGACAAAAGAGAACTGAGGAGACTCTCTCCTTGCTAACAACGGACTATAATGTGTACACTCCATAGATTTTCCTGCCATTCTTCATATTTTCGAAAACTAGCATCATTCGGGAGGAAATTTGTAAGTGTATATTGCAAGATTGCAGGTGTCTGAATGTTTCAAACCACGATATGAGGTTGATCAGTATAGGTAGATTTCTCGACAAGTTTACAATTTTCTATCTTAGGCAGGCAATTCTATGCCTAATTGTATTGTAATTTACAGGATTTGAATGGTGTTGCCTTCGCGGGTGCGCTTGCAGGCAGACCATATAATTAATAAAATGATTATTTTTTTTTGTGTTGGGGAGGAATAACCTTCCCCGTCATCCGATCCAGTTCTGGGTCGGGTGACAGTGTCTTTTCTTTGTGTGGAATATTTTTATGCTTGATTCATAAATTTTATGACATATATATCATATTAATATTACTTCACCATAAATCATATTAATTCACTGAACTAAACATCAATACAACTTTTATACTGTGACATGAAAATAGTAACTGAATGTGAGGAAAATGTCACTTTAGTTTTACTTTGCTTGGTCATACGACTTTGTTCAAAGCATATAATAAATCATCCAATAGTACTAGTTTTTCTTCATAAAAAGGTTTACGTGGGTTATCCAGAAAGGACTATTCATCACCAGTTTCTTCATGGGCCTTAACTACTTAAAAGACATCTACTTTGTAGATAATATACTTTCCATAGATTTAATGGTAATCTTGTCATAGGAAAAAGATTCTTTAGTCACGAGACTCGAAGCACTTCTTCAACTTTTGGTGGATATTGAACCACATCTCCGTGATTGATAGAATCTAGATCATTAGTACTCCTTATCTTGCATTCAATGATCATTTGAAAGGTAAATTAGTGGATGGATTGGAGCATCTAGTGACTCACATCACATTGCAGTTTTTCTTTAATTAGCTATCCAATCTGGTATCTAAGGACATATATATTCTTAGCAATAAGCTACAACAATCAGATTCTTGACAGCAGCATAATGTTAGTATAACTTAAAGTCTGGTGCATTCATTAGTTCCTCATTGTTTTCTCATACAGATTCTTGGGTTCTCTATTCACATTAATATCTCATTATATGACATAATTAAGATATACTTTTATGATTCAGTAATTCATTGGCAAGTATGTAATCCTATAATCTTGATATGCTATACTGGCATACTGGTATCTATGGTACAGTTTGATTTAACAACACAAAAATAACATTATGTGAATATTACTGCCCTTTAGCAATAGCAGTTGCTTGGCATTTCTCTGGTCCATTATTGCAAGAACACAACTCTCTCAATATGATCTCCTAGTAAATTAAATTTTGCATTACAATTGCCATTCAAATTACATGTATCTGCTCATTTACTACTCATATCATTTGTATATTGAACATCATCAAGCTACATGATGGTATATTTAGTCTCAGTGGCAACCCATACAGATTGGATTAAAGTTCAGATGTTGAGTATAATGTTACATGACGTTCGTCATGGTTAAAGTTGTCTAAAGAGAAATGGGTAGAAGAAACAACCTATTTTGGAGCATAAAAAAAAAGAGTATTGTGGTATTTCGGGGACATAATGGAAGAATTTGGTAACTTGGTATTCTAAAGGTATCTTTGTAAGGTCTATCTAAGGATGATGCACCTAAAGAAGCAATATTGGCAATCAACCAATGAAGTTAAATAATTATGGTAATAATTTTACGGAACTTGGACGGTATGATAAGTGTGTACATGACAACATCTATAACAATTTTCCCGCTAATGGGAGAGCCACATTGTAAAGTTTTCCATAGGTGACTCACTATATGAAGGAATTATGGACAACAAGACATATGATCAGGTAATTTTCTTATGTGGATAAGCGGATTACATATTGAATTTATTTTTCAGGTATTACCCAAGTTGGGAAGAGTAATGTAGGAAGTTACATGATGACCAAGTAATGATAACTTGGAAGATATAGAAAGGAATGCTGAAAGTGGGATGTTTCATGCTAGGAAGGAATGTTTTCCAACTAGAATGAAGATACTATTTAAAGAATCTTTTGCCCAACTGGAGGAAGGGGTCAATTTATGCTTAAGCAAACAACTGGTATCGAACGTGACAAACTCGATGAGATAAGAAAATAATTCTTTGAAGTACTAACCGTTAAATCCCCGTGCAAATCAATTAAGCATGATATAGAGTTAAATCATGATGGAAATAGTATTTGCAATAGCGATATTGGAATCAGGGATTTTAATTTTGAGGTAGGATGATTTAAATAATGACGGTATCACTAGTATGGAATTTCACCAAAATTTCCTTTGGGAAGAAAGAATATATGCCGAGAGATTAAGACTCAAGATGATAATTATGAAATTTAACGATTTACTTAGATGTCGAAATGATTATTGAAAAGTGATTGACACCTTGATGAAAACATACTGACGATGATATCATGATATCATATGTTTGATGTACATATGATTCTTATAGTGATAAGGTATCTATACGATAATAGCGATATGCATAGGTATTATGACGTTATGTCAAAGTATATTGACATTTTCAATTACTACCTGATAATAAGTATTTCTTGTTCAATACTCATGATGGATATGATATGCCTAGCATGGCATAGGAAGTATGATGTTATAATATGAGGATTATTGACATGGGTTCATTTATGTTAACTCATGATATGTCTTGATATAATAATGTGATGGTATAACTGACGCATGCGATAGTTCCGTACAAATCTATGACATGCGTGAGCATGCAATTCCTTGCAAAAGTTGGCATGTGGATTATTTCCTATGATACTATGATGGTATGGTTAATGCATTGGATGCATGTTGAGATGTAATGATTCTCAGGACTCCACAAATAGGCCGAGAGGGCCGGTTTATTTGATGATCTCGTGCGAGCCCATACGCATGAGGGAGAATAAGTAACACCATATGGCTGGGGACAAAACTCAATCAACACTACATATGCCAGTGGTTCCTTTGTCTTGTGTATAGCTCTTGATGGATAGCTCTTGAAGAGCTATGGGACCATCTTGAGAAGCACAAGTGCCTGATGTTCCAAGCTTGGTGCCTGATGTTCCAGGCTAGGTGCCTGATGATTCCAGGCTTGGTGCCTGATGTTCCAGGCTAGGTGCCTGTTATTGGATTGGGATGCCGAAGTCTGGAAGGGATGTAAAGGACTTCGATGCCTGCGGCTGTGCGCCTTAGTAGTTGTGGAGTGAGTGGGCCAGCCTGCGAGATGCCCGTGGTCATT
>APFE030994659.1:14623-37816 GCA_000404065.3 Pinus taeda | reverse complement strand
CTCTAATAAAAAAAAGAAAGGAAATTATCAAAAAATCAAAGGAAAGTAAAGAAAAATTAGCATGCAGACACATGGAGGGTGGGCATGTAGCATGCAGACATATGGAGGGTGTGCATGTGGTTTCCCTTCCAATGTTTTGTTCTATTTAATGAATGATGAGGAGGATGGGAGGGGGCGATCATTCTGAGGTTCTATCTTTCATTCTCTTGGGAGAATGGTATACTAAGACTTAGGAATACTGGCAGTAGTTGTTGATTGAGGGCTCGGGGGTGGCCAGTTGTAGCAGAATCCTGCACAAGCCTACGGTTGGGAGGAGAGTCGTCCCAAAATCTTGTGGTCACTTCGCAGCCGGAAAGTACAGGTATAATTTCATTGAAAGAATTGTTTTCCTTTTGACATTAATTTTAGTTTTACTTGTGCTGTTACATCTGTGTACAAACCATTAAGGACAAAAACCTTGGCTTTTATGTCTTGAGCATGTTGGCAATGGTTTTCATTGATATCAAGTCCATACATTGATGTCAAGTGATGTCAAGTTCAGGGGGCGCTTGTTGACATTTTTATACATGAAGCTTATGATGTTATTAATGTCATTTGTGTTTCTATTAACAATGTGCTAAGCCTATGATGGCTTGGTTATGTTGTGTAACTTATCTTTGAAGGCATTTTTCTATATGACATTCTCTCAAAAGCACATGAAAAGTGCCTAGTTGGATAGTCCTCTCCAAGACCTTTCAAAGATATATGGAACTTAGCCTAACTCCCAAGGTATCAGGATAAATTAGAGTTTGAGTGTTGAAAATCAGTATGGTTTCAAAGGCTCATGGTTCCAAAAGGGCCTCACCTTATTAGATCAACAAATCTGTAGTGGAAGGAAGAAAATCTTAGGAGGAAGCGTGAAGTCTAGTGAATAGTGGAGTAGTAAGCTATTGGACCTAGCTCCTAAGGAGCTGGGCTAAAGGACGTAGGTGCTTATCCAATTGCCCCATCTATTTGATGTGCAAACTGCAACAACAAGTGAGAGAAACGAGTGAAAAGAGGTACAGTGGAAAGGCCCCTGGTCACATCCCCAAGCAATTTCTCAAATGGTATGAGTTATGTGATTGAGGACGCTTGATTAAGGTGCTAAGGTCACTAGGTATCGCACCTCAATACGATCATGTTTACCAATTCCTTGCAATACCTATCCTATTCTTGATAACATAAAGTTATTTGTAGTGAAATTTCTCATTTATCGGGCTATTTATTGATAAATCACATTTATTATTGGGTCTGGTTTCTCTTGTGGTGACTCTCGATACATGAAATTTTTTTGGTCCCAGTGTCTATGACAAGATGGAAACTAATGCAAATATTCACGTCTATCAAATTTGTCAAATGATGTGGTATCAAATTTAATATTGAACATGCAAGTTGAGTGAACCAATGGTGGAAGAGCTAAAAGATGTGTGGGAGTTAATCCCCATCCTACATTAAATAGCACACATATTCTATTGGTTGATCAACATTGATTAGGTTGGGGCCTGTGATTGAAAAACACATGTTGATCCTAGCCCTCCCCCCCCACTTCTTGTGTCAAGGGTTAATAGGAGAGGGGGGGGGGGGGGGGTGTTCTGCATTTGGTATTTGGGCCAAATCGCCAATGGTTTTTGACAAGATGATCAATGATTGTGACGGATTTCGGACCCACCTCCCACAAAAAAATACAATATGGCCAAAGGGGGGGCATAATATAGGTTATTTCAGAAAGTGGTTTTGACGTAGGTGGATGTCAACAAGGCAATATGTAAGGTGATCCAGGTGGCTCCAAAAAGGCTCAAAAATCAAAATCTTTGGATTTTGTTGAAACTAGGACTAGATTATATAGCTTTTCATCCTAATTCTAACTGTGTAGACAAAACTCAAATCCCACTTCGAATGCTCAAGATATTCGCAATCAAAGTTTTGGTCAACTTGGCCCCACTAGCTAAATTTAGCAGAGCGCCAGTTAAAGTTAGAGGTTCGCTAAAGCTAGAGGTTTGGCTAAAATTAGCGAAAGACGCTAAATTTGGTGGCAGTTAACTAAGTGACGATTTGGCACATGTCAGTGGTTGGAAATGGAAAAATTTTCACCTCTTTAAGTTTTCCAGTGACCCTAAAAAACCAGTCGACATTTTTTTACCATGTTATTATAAAAATATAAAAATATGGGGTGGTCGGTCACCAACCCCTCCAACCATATTATAGATTTATTTTAAATTAGGGTGAGCCACCATTGGTGGACCCAAAAAACTACACCATATATAATATGGGGTTGGCTCAGATTGAACCCTCCCAGCGAAGTTGGTCAACCCACCAACGAGCAACCCCCAAATTAAACCAACCACCACATAAAATTAAAATGGAGGTACAAAATTTAAATGACCCACCAAAAGACTGTTAAATGGGGGAGGCCCACAAGCTTGACCCCGAGACCTCTGCCCAAAAAATTGGACTTCCAATTGTTCCGCTAGGGTGGCGAATCTTGTAAACTTCAACCACAACTTTTTATAAACCATGAATTTTCATTGGAACCCAAGATGGAGGACTGAGAAGAACCATGATAGAGCCGAGAGCTAGTGGGAACCATGACACAGTGAAGAACCATGAAGCGGTTCCAGGGGGCGGAACTATGACGCAGTTCCAGGAGGTGGAATCATGAGCAAAGGAATCTTTGAGGAATCTATAGATTCTTTGGGGCAAATTTTTACGGTTTCATAAATGTGTCAAGTTTATACTCATTTGAACTCATTTTTTTCGAAGAGTCTTATGGTGTAGTCCATTTTCTAATGTCAATAACATAGTTTTCACTTGTGTCCAAAAGAGAATCTTGTGAGGAATCTAAAATATTCCCAGGGAGCTCAAATTTGACGAGACAGAAAGGGATCGTGTTATACTCATATTTCACATTTTTCACAAGGAACACAATGGCACAAGATTTTCCTTCATTCGAGTAGACAATTTTCAGGTCTTCCCCAGACTTGGAGGTATAAGGTGTATTTTCGCCATGTGTTCTTTTGATTTTGTTGAGATGATGATTTGAGTTTGAGAACCATGTATGCCACTTTGTTGGAGGATCATTGTATGCCATTTTATGTGATATATTTTTATTTTGTCATGCTAAAGGAGATCTTTTATGCGTGAGAGTTCTTATAGAAGAACTTCTCCTAGAAGAGATTTGCCACTCTAGTTAAGCGGGTGCATCCTTGTATTGGCAAGGTTGCATCATGTACTCATCATCTTGTAGCAGCTAATGAAGTGCCCCCCCCCCCCCACACACTCTTGACACTGGGCATGGAGACGTAGTCCACATTGGATGAACTCCGTTATCATATCATTATGTTATGGTTGTTCATGATTATTGCTTCCTTGTTTCATGTTGATGGTTCTATGAAGTGTTACTTAATAATTCACATTTCACATGCAAATGTAAGCGTTAGTAAAAGGTCATGTATGATGGGGAATGTTTTTTAGAAGTATTCATTAAAATTTCCCAGATCAAGTGGTATCAGAGCAGTCTAATTTTTTTTCCAGGGATTGTGAATTTCATCATGAGTATGATGGAATGTGCAACAAAAATGGAAATGGAGAATAATAAATATATCTATGAGTTCTTCTATATGATAGAAAGCATGGTAAATATCTTGTTTATAGATTATGAGGAGAAAATGGAAAAAGAGGAAAAATAAAAATAAATATCAGAGGGAGATGCTCCATCTCCATCTTCAAGTGAATATTCTTCTTCTTCACCTTCTTCTCATCATTCAAATGAATATATACATGAGAGCCTTCAAGTAGAGAATGTTGAATTGAGGAGACTTCTACAAGTAGCAAAAGAGAAGAAACAGAGATTGCAACTTCAATTACGAGCCACAAAATAGGCCTTGTAAAATTTTAAGTGCAACAAAGGCCTAGTGAAGCCATCATCACCTGCTTCAAAATCAACAGCTGCGGTAAATAATGTTGATAGTTCTTTAGTTTCAGTTTCACATGATGTTTTTTTGTTGGAAGCATTGAGGTACTCATTTCGAGAACCAACATGAGACTCCTTACCAATATGGGGTATAAGGAAGGAGACTTGGTGTTAATGGCCAAGGAATGACTCAGCCATTGGAGGTTGTACAAAGGCCTCAATTTGCAGAATTGGGATACGTTGAAGGAGAGTGTTCAAAGGAAATAGAAACTTAAAATCCATTGCTGAAACAATCGAGGAAAGAGGATGTTGAGACCACATCATAATCTTCCCATGACAGTGACCATTGCAAAAGAAGAGCTAAGTTAATTTCTTCACGACGTATTTACAATAGAGACAACCAACCAAGGTATAAAATGTCTCGATATTCTAGTGTTCCTTTTTATTATAAGAAGACTGATAATGATGAGCAGAATTTGTGGCATAGAAAACCATGTACTTTTTATGGCTTGTATAACCATGTTGTTGCCAAGTGTTGGAAAATAATGGCAATAAGGAAAAAGGACAAGACATGTAAACCCTTCTCCACATCAAGGCAAGAAGAAGGTCAGGCGGGTCTAGAGGAAGAAGAAATTTTGTAAACATTGAAACAAGAGTAGACATCAAAGAGCCACATGTTGGGAGCTCCATCTAGAGAAGTGACCAAAGGAAGACCAAAAAGAACCTGTGAAGGAACCATTCAATGAAGTTGATCAACAAGAGAATCAGCTACGAGAAAAAGACCCATTAACCTGTTTAGGTAATAAATGAGTATTTATAAGTAGTTTAATTTGGCCACATTTGTAAATCATATGTTGCAAAATAATTGTAGAAGTGGTGAAGTGTCTACCATCACTTATGAAAGCAACATGGTGTTTTTGGCCTTTTAGTTGATAGTTGGGGTACTGGTTTATGTTATGTTTCTGATTTAAACTCGACCAATGAGTGTTTTATAAACTCTTGGCAAGTATGGGGTTTTACTTGGGTCATGTTTGGTCTTGTAAAAGAACGTGTATTGTGTAAGTTTTACTATAGATTTTCATAGGATACAAGTGTCGGTTCATCACTTGTGGCTTGAAGTACAAAGGTGAAGGAGAAGGAAGTGTGGCATGTTAAGGCACTTGTTGTGCATATGAGGGAGTGAAACATTATGCAGATTGTGTTCATCATTTTGGAGGACCAAAAGCTCTTTCGTGGGGAGGAATGATCTAGGTTGCTACATAAAGGCTCAAAGATCAAATTCTTTAGATTTTGTCAAAACTGGGACTAGAAGGTAGAGCTCATCATCCTGATTCCAACGGTGTGGACGACTCTTAAATATTACTTCGTATGCTCAAGGTATTCACTGTCAAAGTTTTGGTCAACTTGGCCCCACTAGCTAAATTTAGCAGAGCGACAGTTAAAGTTGGAGGTTTGTTAAATCTGGAGGTTTGGCTAAAATTGGCAAAAGATGCTAAATTTAGCAGCAATTAACTAAGTGAGGATTTGGCACATGTTGGCGGTTAGAAATGAAAAAATTGTCTCCTCTTTTACTTTTCGAGTGACCCTTAAATTTCGGTCGATGGTTTTTTACCATGTTATTATAAAAATAAAAATAAAAATATGGGGTGGTAGACTGCCACCCCCACGAACCCCTCCAACCATATTATAATAGTTGTTTTAAATGGGGGCAAGCCGCCATTGGCGAACCCGTCACCCAACAAGCCACACCATATATAATATAGGTTCGGTGGGGATTGAACTTGCCCGACGAAATTGATCGGCCCGCCAACAGGTGGCCCCCAAATTAAACCAACCACCACATAAAATTAAAATGATTCTGACAAATTTAAATGACTGGCCAATGGATTATTATATGGGGGAGGCCCATAGGCTTTACTCCGAGACCTCTGCCCAACAAATTTCACTGCCAACCATTCCACTATGACAGCGAATCTTGTAAACTCCAACCACATTCTTTTATAAACCACGAATTTTCATTGGAACCGAACGTGGAGGGTCGAGAGGAACCATGATAGAGTCGAGAGATAGTGGGAACCATGACGCAGTTCTAGGGGCGGAACTATGACACTGCTCCATGAGGTGGAACCATGAGCATAAGAATCTTTGAGGAATCTTTAGATCCCCAAGGGGCATATTTTTTTACGATGTCGGAAATATGTCAAGTTTATACTCACTTTAACTATTTTTTACTAGGAGCTTGATGGTGCAGTCCATTTTTTTATATGAGCAACATATTTCTTTCTTGTGTTCAAAAGAGAACCTTATGGGGAATCTAAAAGATTCCCAAGGAGCCCAAATTTCACTGAGATATAAAGGGTCATTTTACACTCAAATTTCACATTTTTTCACAAGGAACACAATGACGCAAGTAATTCCTTCATCTGAGTAGTTAATTTTCATGCCATCACCAGACTTGGAGGTATAAGGTGTATTTTCTCCATGTGTTCATTTGATTTTGTTGAGATGATTATTTGACTTTGAGATCCATGTATTCCGCTTTGTTAGAGAATAATTATATGCGATTTTATGTGAGAGATTTTTATTTTGTCATCCTGAAGGAGAGATTTTATGGGTGAGATTTCTTATAGAAGAACATCTCTTGGGAGAGACATGCCACTCTAGTTAAGGGGATTCATCCTTTTATTGGAAAATATTGCATCATGTGCTCATCATCTTGCAACAACTAATGAAGCAACCTCCCCACTATTGACACCGAAAACAAAGACATATTCCACACTGGAAAAACCTCGTTATCATACCGTTGTTTATGGTTGTTCATGATTATTACTTCCTTTTTTCATGTTGATGGTTCTCTGAGGTGTTGTTTAATAATTCACATTGCTCATGATTTCACATGCAAATGTAAGAGTCATTAAAAGGTCTTGTATGATGGGGATTTTTGTTTGAAAGTATTCACGAAAATTTTTCGGATCATAAGGACACATGGAATAGGAGACAAGTGGTAGAGGAGGATGAGGATCATATAAGGGACAGGCGGCAGAGGAGGATGATTGATCTAGGTGGACATTGGTGGCCACCTACCAAGTCCACTTGGACCCCCACCATTGTTTCTCTCAACATTTTCAGTTTCCTTAATTATAGCACAACTTACTATTTTTAGCAGTTTTTCGGGTCCTTAACTTCCAGAGCCATTTTGAGGCCCTAAACAATGTTTTTTGGGAAAACTGGGAGCAACATGGGTCCATGGACCCATGTTTCTCTTCCCAAAGTTGTAGTTCTCGGATAGATCTTTCTAACGAGATATTGTGCACATCAAATGGAGATCATATGCCAAAGTTATGACCCCGGGAAGTTGATGTACCAATTTACCCAAACGGGGCCCACAGTTTGGCGTTTCATCTTCTAGGGTTAGGTTTTTGGATGTTTAGGGTTTTCCATTGTTTCTCAACAATAAATAAGCCTTCGAGCCTCATTGTAAGAAAGTTCAAAGGCATGTAGCCACCCCATCTCTTCTCAGAGATAAGCTACCATTGCCCTAGCTGGTTTATTTCCACTACTGTTTGTAGGCATATTTCAGTATTTTACATTAATGAAATGAAGTATTATTTCCGCTACATATTTGTGTTTATGGTTATCTCTGTAATTTGTTGCATTCCTATTTAAACCGGATCAATGGTATCAGAGCGGTCTACTTTTTCTCTGTTTTTCTTTGCATGTCCCCAACGAGGTCGAGATATAAGGAGTTAGGGCTTGAACTGGTCGAACCTTTGCAAGACCAGCCTTGCAAATCCTGACGGCCTCCCATGGTGGATGAGAATAAAGACGAGGGAGTAGGAGATCCTATCAAAATCTTGCTCGAAGAAGCCCTCAAGCGACAAAGGAATGCTATGATGGACAACTTTACCCAGATCCTTCAGCGGCTACCCAGAAGCGACGCATCAGCTTCCAACAGCTACTCTGGAAACACCACGCCCTCTAAGGTACAAGTTAATTTTGAAATCCCCATATTTGAGGGTCAAATAGACGCAGATGCCATAGATAAATGGTTAAATCTGCTAGAGGGTTATTTTTCTATTCATGAATTTTCGAGTCGAGAAAAGATTGTTTTCGCTCTTCTCAAAGCAGCCCCCCAAGTCAAGGACTGGTGGGAAACCTACTGCGAGCAAAAGGATGAAAATACCAGCTCACTATTTTCAGTCGTACCCACCTGGAATTCATTCTGGGATGCCATCAGGGAGCAGTACTACCCTGTTGGAAGCTATGAGGATCAATACATAAAGTGGACCACGCTGCGGCAGGGAAGGGACCAAGACGTGCCGGAGTTTACCAATATTTTCCATACCCTTCACACAAAGTTGGGTATCAAGGATTCGGAGTAGCATTTGATACTAAAATATCGTGGCTACTTGCACAAGTACATCCAGGAAGAAATAGAATCCATGAACATCTCCTCGCTCGGCGCAGCATACCGATATGCCATCAAGGTCGAGCAAAAGTTTAAACAGAAGAAGAGAGACTTTGGATCTACGAATCCGAAGCAAGGGAAAGGTGCCCCTAAACCATAGAACAAAGGACAAAGCCAAGGCAGGGCAGCCCAAGACAACCTACCAAAGCTGAAAGCAAAGAACAGTGCTGCGAAGCTGAAAAAGGACACGAGAAAATGGTGTGAGTTCCATAAGAGCTCCACTCACAACACAAGTGAGTGTCGGGCCAAGCAGTCACTGGTGGTTGAGCTAAAGGTTTCAGAATCAAATGCATGTTCCGACTCTGAGTTAGAACCTGACAAGGGGAATGATAAAGGGAAGCATATTATCAATGTAGAGCCCAATGCCATCGTTGCCACCATGAAGATACAGAAGGAGGAACCTGAAGATCCATAGGAGGAGGAGCGTCTCTTCCACTCCCAGATGTGGGTAAAGGGCTCCCCGCAATACTTCATTGTCGATAGCGGGAGCCAAAAGAACCTCATTTCGGCAGGGGTCGTGAAGCGGTTGGTTCTACCGGCCACAACACATCCACAACCGTACACCATTGGGTGGCTTCACCAAGGACGGGATCTTCGCGTGAGCCAGCAGTGTCGCCTTCCATACAACATCAAGCCCTTCACGGACGAGGTATTGTGTGACATTGCTCCCCTTGAAGTTTGTGATGTATTATTAGGACAACCATACTTGTGGAAGCGACATGTTGTGTATGAATCACAGCCCTGTGTTGTTATTGTTACATTGGGAAATAAGTTGTATAGGATACTGGAGGTAGCACCACTTACCGCCATCTCTTTGGTTACTACAAAACAATGTAGTAAGCTCATTTCCAAAACCAAGAAATTTATTTTCCTGATGATACGCCCTCAAGGAAAGAAGAAGATGGTGGCCACAACCTCTAGACAAGGCCCCTCCGCATGACAACTACAGATGGACAAGGTCATGGAGGAGTACGAGGACATCTTCACCTGCCCCGCAGGGGTTCCTCTGCACTGTCAGGTCAAGCACTCCATCGATCTGACCCTAGGTGCACCGCTACCCAATAGACTAATCTATCGACGCTCCATTCTGGAGAACAATGAAATCAAGAGGCAGATTTAGGAGCTGCTACAGAAAGGTCACATCCGTCCGAGTTCATCGCCTTGTGGGAGCCTAATCGTGTTGGTACAGAAGCAAGATGAGACTTGGAGACCCTGTATTGACTATCGGGCACTGAACAAGATCACTATCCGTAATAGGTATGCGATCCCACGGATTGATGACCTCCTGGACCAACTAAAGGGGGAAAAATATTTCAGTAAGATTGACCTAAAGTTGGGATATCACCAGGTACCAATCGAACCCTCTAATGTGTGGAAGATTGCCTTCAAAGCCAAGGAGGGCCTTTTTGAATGGTTGGTTATGCCTTTCGGATTGAAGAATGTTCCTACAACCTTCATGAGGCTAATGGACGAAATCTTGTGGCCATTCACCAACTCATTTGTAGTGGTATACTTGGATGACATTCTGATCTTCAGCTAAAGTTGGGAAGAGCACCTCCACCACATCCGACAGGTTCTCTAAACACTGCGGCAACACAAGCTATGTGCCAATTTGGAGAAATGTACTTTTGGCATGACCCAGGTTCAATATTTGGGATACATTATTGATTAACAGGGGGTGCATGTGGATCCAGCCAAGATCCAAGTCATTCAGGATTGGCCATCTCCAACCACTCTGATAGAGCTCCGTAGCTTTCTAGGTCTTGCCAACTTCTACCGCAGGTTCGTGTTGGGGTATTCTCATATCACTTGGCCCTTGATTCAAGTCACCAAGGGAAGAGTGAAAGCAAAATTCTTTTGGTCTAAATCTCAACAGAAGGCATTCACAGAGTTGAAAGATCGCCTCTGCATGGCACCAGTGCTTGTGTTACTAGATTTGCAACAACCATTTGAGGTCGAGACAGATGCCTCTGACTATGCTATTGGGGTAGTTCTTACTCAACACAAGCATCCAGTGGCATATCACAGTGAGACACTTTCAGACACAGTTCGGAAGTATCCCACTTATGACAAAGAGATGTATTCCATTGTGCAGGCCTGCCGACAATGGAAGCATTACATTTTGGGGAAGGAAACAGTCATTCACACAGACCACCAACCTCTGTAGTTCATATAGACCCATGGGAAATTGCAGAATGATCACCATCAGAAGTGGTCTACATACCTGCAACAGTTCCATTTGAATATCAAGTATAAGAAGGGTAGCACCAATAATGTTGCAGATTGCCTCAGTCGACCACCGATCATGGCGTTAACCACCGTGCTCAACTCTTGTGGGCACGAAACTTCTGATTGACCACTTCTCTACAAAAGCAACCCGGCCACACATACCAGACACTCTTGGAGGGTCAGCATGTTCCAGATTTTCACCTCTAGGATGCCCTGTTATGCCACCTAGGTCACCTTTGTGTTCCTTCAAGCGAGCATGCTAAGATGATTTGGGAAGCAAATTACAGTCGGGCTGTTGGGCATTTCGGGTTTGAGAAAATAGTGGAAGTACTGCAAAAGTATTCTATTGACCGAATCTTCAACAGGATGTCGGGAAGTACATCAGATCATGTACTGCCTGCGCCATTTCCAAACCGACAATCAAGAAGCAAGGCCTCTATACCCCACTGCCTACCCCTAGTCGACCTCGGGAATCCATCTCCATGGATTACATGTCAGGCCTTCCTTCCACTAAGCATGGAAACGACTGTGTTTTTGTGGTTGTCGACAGGTTCTCAAAGATGGCCATTATGGCGGCTTGCAAGAAGAATATCACAGCAGAAGCCACTGCTAAACTCTTCTTTGAATGAGTGTGGGTGCACTTTGGAATCCCATAGTCTTTCAACTCAGATTCGGATAGTCGATTCCTCAGTACATTTTGGTCTAGTCTCTGGTCAACGCTAGACACCAAACTCACTAAGTCCACAGCCTTCCATCCTCAAACTGATGGCTAGATAGAGGTTGTGAACAGAATGATTGTACACATTCTACGCATGTACAACTCAAAGCATCCACGCACATGGGATGAGAGCCTCACCTATGTTTAGCACAGCTACAACCGAGCTCTTCACAGATCAACTAGCCACATCCCTTTTCAGGTGGGCTTGGGATTCCAGCCACTATGCCCCATTGATGTGGCCATGCCACTTGTAGCTACTCACACAGATTCGCTCATGTCCAGTCCAAAACAGATAAGGCAACCAACTTCATTGAGCACATCCAACATATTTTCCATAAGGTCCATGACATTTTGGAGAAATCAAATGCCAAGTACAAGCAGCGACACGATCAACATCGGGTGCCACACAAGTTTCAGGTGGGCGACAAAGTATGGTTGCATTTGCAAAAGGAACACCTTACTGGAGCCTATCGGAAACTGAGACCACTCCAATATGGTCCTTACACCATTACTAAGGTCATGGGAGACAATGCATTTGAGCTCAGCATTTCCCCATTCCTTGGCCTGCACCCAGTGTTCAATGTGGACTGCGTTCAGCCATACTTTCCACCATTACTAGACACATCCGACATTGCAGAACAGCTCACACCTACATAATTAAATCTAGATTGCATGGAACAAGCTGCAACTGATCGGATCATGGACACACAGATCAAGAACACTCGCCAACAGAATATCCAACTGTATCGAGTTGTCAAAGTAGGCCAACTCCTTCGCCAGGGAAGTGGCTCACCAGGGACCAAATCCAGCAGAAGTTTCCTCATCTCATGGAGGAACTCAACGCAATGGGGACCATTTCTTCCTAAAGGGGGAGGAATGATCCAGGTGGACATTGGTGGCCACCTGCCAAGTCCACTTGGACCCCCACCATTGTTTTTCTCAGCATTTTCAATTTCCTTAATTATAGCACAACTTACTATTTTTAGCAGTTTTTCGGGTCCTGAACTTCCGGAGTCGTTTTGAGGCCCTAAACGATGCTTTTTTGGAAAAATGGGAGCAACATAAGCCCATAGACTGATGTTGCTCTTCCCAAAGTTGTAGTTCTCAAATAGATCTTTCTAACGAGATATTGTGCACGTCAAACGGAGATCATATGCCAAAGTTACGACCCTGGGAAGTTGATGTACCAATTTACCCAAACAGGGCCCACAGTTTGGCTTTTCATCTTCTAGGGTTAGGTTTTTGGATGTTTAGGGTTTTCCATTGTTTCTCAACAATAAATAGGCCTTCGAGCCTCATTGTAAGACAGTTCAGAGGCATGTAGATGCCACATCTCTTCTCAAAGATAAGCTACCATCGTCCTACCTGGTTTATTTCCACTACTGTTTGTAAGCATATTTCAGTAATTTACATTAATGAAATGAAGTATTATTTCCGCTGCATATCTGTGTTTATGGTTATCTGTGTAATTTGTTGCATTCTTGTTTAAATCCGGATCAATGATGATCATAAGGGATGAAGGTCGAAGAGGATGTTTGTCCTATGTTGGTAATTTTGTTCAATTTTTTCCATTAAAATGAAGTTTGCTTAAATTTTGGCTATTGTTATTAAAATCTATGTATATAAGGTTGAGCTTATTAATGAAGTATGCAATGTCAATTTTTGCTGACATAATATGTTGGTATTTTGTATGCTACTAGGATGTTCTTGATGCCAAAAGTATTAGAATAAGGCTATTACTATAGATATCAAAGTTAAACAAAGAAATATTCCTACCTATTGAGGATCATTATTAGAATTGTAGAGATACATGAAGTTGGAGGTGTTGCAGGTCATAGAACTAAATTGTTGATATCAAAGTTAAGGTTGTAGATTGCTAATATCATAAGAGTGAACAAGAGTGCAAAAGAAGGATAGCTTGTATTAGAATTTTTAAGTATTTACTTTGATGACTAAATGAATCGATTCAGTCTAAAAATGTTATGAAAGGTTACATGGTGTAACTATAGTGGGTTGGGGCCTCCAGTAGGTTGGTGCCTACAAATAAATTTAAGAGGTTGGTGTTTCAAGTAGGTTGGTGCTTGAACATAAGGGGGTTGGTTCTTGTTAAATATTAGGGAGTTGGTCTTTCCTTCAAGTTAGATCCTGTAAAGATCAAGGTATTGGTGCTTCCTTCAAGTGGGTGCTTGTAAATTCAATGGATGGGTGTCTCCTTCTAGTTGGAGCCAAAAATGTTGATGTAACAATATGTTGCATCCTACAACAATATTCAAGCATAAGTTTTGCATTTTTATCCCTTTATGAGTTTCCATGTAAATATATGTGTCTCATATGTATATGTTGTTTGATTTATGGTGTTGTTGAGTGAGGGATTAGTGATAATGTAAATAATCTTAAAGATTGGTAAAATTTGCATAATATTGATTCATCCCCCCTCTCAGTGTTATCATGGTTTCTAACAAATCGTATCATAGCAAGTTCCTTTAGTAGTAGTATGACAACTAGAAGGTAGATCCGCGACAATGGCTAATTTGGATGGAAATTCCACCAACAAATCCCCCATGTTCATTGGAATGAATTATGTATTTTGGAAGGTACAAATGAGAGCCTAAATAATGTCTCTTTGTGAAGGTGTTTGGGACATAGTAGAGAATGGATATGAAAAACCAAATGTATTGGTTAATAAAGATGATAAGATTGAGTTCACCTAAAATGCTAAAGCAATGAATTCAATCCTAAGTGGTTTGACTGAATGTAGGTTTGTTAAAGTCATGCACTACAAAATAATCAAATATATATGGGATAAGATGATGAGTTGTTATGAAGGTGATAGTAAAGTAAAAAAATCCAAACTCCAATTCTACAGAATGCAATTTGGATAATTAAAGATGAAAGAGGATAGGGACATAGCCAAATTCTTTCTTTGAGTAGATGAAATAGTTAACACCATAAGTGGACTTGATGAACCCATTGGTGACTCCTTTATAGTTCAAAAGGTGTTGAGATATCTTCCATCTAGATTCAATCCCAAAGTATCAACCATTGAGGAGATGCAAGATCTGAACACATTAACATTGGATCAATTGCATAGAGCACTGATAGCCTATGAAATGTGAAATTTAAAAGGTATATCGACATCAAGGGTGGTTGCTTTCAAAGTTGAAGGAAGAGAAAAGAAGATATATAAGTCTAGAGTTGTGGATTTGATGAAGAAGAGGCATAGTTTATCATAAGACTGAAGAGAGGATTTCGAAAGTACAAAGGTAAGTTACCCTTCAAATGCTTTAATTGTGGAAAATTAAGCCATTATGCATCTAATTGTCCATATACGGAACAAAATGAATGAATATGACCATAAAGTTAAGAATAAATATAGGAAAGTAAAGAAGGAAAATAAGTTCAAGAAGAGGAGTTTATATACACAGGAAGAAAACAATTCCTCTGAATATAAAGATGAGTTGTCTTCTGGTGAATAAAGAACAAAAGAAATAATGAAGGAATTTATTCGTATGGCCCTATAAACTTTAAATGAAGAACGCAATGAGTTTGATGAAGAAGAGGCTGAAGTAGACCTAGAAGGTGAATCAGTCAGTTCCTTACCAGAAATTCAAAGGATCAGGAAAAAGAATAAGAAGCAGAAGGATATGTTGGGAAAATTTGAAGAAGAAAAGGATGAATATCAAGAATCATAATTTAATATTCTAAAACATAAGTGGGAAGAATCAAAGAAAACTAAAGGCACCTTATTACAACAGTTGAAAGAGAAGGGCAAGGAATGTGAAAAACTAGAAGAAGAAATAGTCTCCCTTAAAAAATAACTAGAAAAAAAAAAACTCGGTTGAACTAGAACTTAAAGTTTATTAAAGGATATAACAAGTTAGATGATATTCTAAGTATCCAGAGATCCCATCTCACCAAAAATGGTTTTGTCTATGAAGTATAATCAAGCACCAAGAAATTTGAAGACAAAGAAGCAATCATCTATGTTGAAGAAGTCAAATAACTAATCAACAATGCAGTCAAGAAAATAAAAGGAATCAACAACAACAAAGAAAATTGATTCGAAGAGCCACAAATATCAAGTTAATAATTAGCAAAGACCTCATTACCATTCGACATAAATCCATCAAATAATAAGTATATCACATCCCCAAAGGAAATTTTCTCCTAGGTACTAGAATATTTTCAATGGTTACTATTTTTCATCTACAAATTTTGGACATAAAGCTATAAATGTAGAGCATATTTTTGAAACAATCATATAATAAATAAAATAAGTGAACCTTATTAGTCAAATAGAAATAGTAAATTTGTAAATTCACATAGAAACAATCTCAGGGGAAGCAATCCTTTGTCTCCTTTGTTTGATGATATTGAATGTTATAACTGTCATAATTATGACATAAAGCGGCTGAGTGTAGAACCAACAAATTCATATCATTTCCTTATATTAAACAAAAATAAGAAGATCCCAAGACACGGAGGAAGGAAAAAAATGAAAAGAAAGAAGAATGTGGCAGTGTCTTATATAAATAAAACCAAGGCATCCATTGGTATGTGGATAGTGGATGCTCCAAGCATATGACTAGTGATAGAATAAAAGTATTGTCATTGAATGAAAATAAGTAAGGAAGTGTCATTTTTGGCAATGATCCCCTAAACAACGTCATGGGAAAACGAACAGTGAGCTTAAACGATGGAAGAGGTAAATATTAGAGTGTTCTCTTTGTATATGGGCTCAAGCATAATCTATTAAGTGTAAGACAAATGTGTAATCAAGGGTATGATGTTAATTTTTGCTCCAAAGACTATGAGATAAAATTAGATAACACAAGGAAGGTAATAGCAAAGGATGTGAGAACCTAGAATAACGTGCACATACTCAAGGAGTAAAATGAGATTTTTATTTAGGGAAGCTTGATGAGAGCTGGTTGTGGCACAAAAGACCGGGAAACTTGAATTTTTACCATATTGTGAACCTTGACAAAAAGGGAGTGATAAGAGACTTGCCAAAAATTTCTAAGCGAAGCAACACAATCTGTAAATCATGCCAAATTTGAAAACATGTATGAGTTCCCTTTAGCACCAAATAAAAATCATCCTGCAAGCCACTACAACTAATTCATATAGATTTATGTGAGCTTACAAGTACTGAGACTCCAAGTGGTGAGTGATACTTCAAGTTGATCATTGATGATTATACCAGAATTATGTGGGTTGTATTTCTAAAGGAAAAGTATGAAGCATTTAAAAATTTCAAGATATTCAGTGCCATGGCTGAGAACCAAAATGATTGTAAACTAAAGTGTAAGGTCAAAAAAGGGTGGGTATTTATTGTAGTTGCTACACCAACACCCAAAAATTTGGGCATATTCAAAATTTTAGGTCCCCCTTTTGCTTTCCCTAGGCCTTTAAGGTTATGATCAGGTTTTAAATCAGTTTATCTCCATTTGATTCATTCCTATCAAACCCTATCGGTGTACCCACTCACGAGATGCATATTGCATTCATTCATCATGTTTCATATTGGATGTTAACCTTATGATTAGATTAGGGTTTTGGGAGGTTTATTGCCTTAATATTACATTAAGAGTCTCATGCAACCTCATGCCTTTATGTTTCTATAATGTGCATTGCAATAGAGTAATGATATCTTATGTCAAAGGTCATGTATGCACCCTAACTGCATGAAGGTTTGTGAATCCATTCATGCATTTTGAAATTCTAAGATAATCCCATGCATTTTCAACCCTTGGGTTTTAATGGGATCCATTCTAAATGATGAGAATGTATCTTGTATGGATGATCACACTCCACCTTGGCCCTCATTCATTAGAATGTGATAGGTTTTATGTTATTTCCACCTTGTTCATGCACCCTTGAAACCCTAGATCATTGTGGTCGAAGTTTCGATCATGTTCAATCTAATCACGACCCTTAGGATTCAGTTTGATAGGAATTTCATGACACTTATAATATATGTCAAGAATCATATTACATAATCATCAATGTTATTTACATGTTTGGGTATCAAGCCCATAGTGCATGGAAGATTAAATCCCTTAGAGCTTAGGTCTTCTTTTACGCATTCTAATTTTTAGTTTTAAAATTATAAAATGATATTTGTAAAATTATTTAATTAACCTATTGCTACATTGTGTTGTGGAGGACTGAACTTAAAATGCTCATTAAAGCACAATTAAGGGTCCTACCTCCCCACATGTGTGAAGGAGAGATGTATATATATGAGATGCAACATGCAACAAGCGACCTTTTAAAATCATGGATATGAATGTTAGTGTATTACAAAGATATATTAGGGGACCACAAACCCACATTAGCTTTAAGTCAAAGTGTTATATATATATATATACACCAAGATAGCGCTCTTTTGTAAAAGCAGCAAAGCAGAGAGTATGTGCAGGGGTCTACATGTAAACCAACTGCTTTGAGGATGTGATCATGTATCTTAAAAGTCGAAGCATAGGAAGGCTCAAAGGTTATGAGACTGTGGGCATACAATTGGCAGTTATGTGACAAGCAATTGCATAAAAAACATGTAGAAAGGGAAGGAGGTAACACATGTTGAATTCATGTATTGGAGTCATGATGCAAAGGGACACATAGTGCCATCTGCACAACAGTATATTACAGGTGCACACACTATCATTGGACACATCAATTATTCAAAGTTGATATATGTGAAATCACTCTTCAAGAGTGTTCACTCTCGTGTACTAGACTTTCTCGCTAATATCCCTGAGTATACTATCAAATTATGAAGTTACTATTAATACAAGACACAGAATTCTATTGAGATACGCTTTTTGGGTATAGACACACTCCTTGTTTATGTTTTGGACCTAGCAACAGCCAAAAGAAAGGACTGGAACCTCTCTTTAGTGTATGTATAATGAATGCAACTTTTGGTGTTGTCAATGCTCATGTTGTGGGAACAATCACTAAAGATTTATCGTATTCTTTCTCAGAGGTATTGGCAGCATCAGGAGCTGCTACGACTGCAATAATACTTTTCAGAAAAACAGTCCTTTAAAGATTAAAAGATGGCCTTTGCAAAGGAGCTTTGCTATTATTTACAATATAATGTATACGTGCTCAGAATTGTGGGTTTATTAAATTGTGCAGGTCCAACTCCTCGTTGTCCACAACTACTCACGATGTCTTTTAAAAGGAGCTGAGGATTGACAAGGAATTTCAACCATAGGTATTATGCAGTAGTTTCCTTTATGGAAGCAATCTCTAGTATGAAATATGTGTAGAATTTAATGTATGTATAAGTGATGTGTTTCATTCACTTGGGGCCTATCACCATAACTATAGTTGCTTTTCATGGTGCATTGGCTATTCATTGTTATTTCAAAGAATATGCTTCAAAGTTTACACAAAAAAGTTTGCGTTCTTGTGGTTATGCTCCAAGTGAGTGGCAAGAATGTGGACGTGGACAACAATGACCAATTGAAAGGATTCTTCAACAAGACGTTGAACACTTTGTAGGTCTCAGAAATCATAAAGGGTACGTGTTAAAACATGATTTTAAGGAGTCTTAAGAGCCATTGAAAGAATGTGTTGTGTAATGTCAAAATATGGAGCGATTTCATCAAACAGTATGTGTTGTACATACAATGGCACAGAAGGCACATAGAGGGTAACATGTGGAGCACATGGACAAACAATTATTGACGTATACAGTGAAAGAGGCATTGAAATTAGGGTGAAATTGAATAATGTAACTACAAAAGGGAAGAACGCCTTATCAATCATCTAAATGAGCAGCTAAATTAGTGTTAAGAAAGCTTGGCAATGAAGCTTGTGCTTGGCGATTAGATTGGAAAGCACAAATGTAATTATTGTTATAGAATGGGACCTCCATTGTTGACCTAAAATGTGACTTTCCATATGCGATTAGAATAGCTTCAAGTCACAAAGTCGCAGTTTTGAGACCCAACAATATAGCTAGAAGATGTGACCTATTTATATTGTGACCCCTCAACCTCTCTCCAAGTTGCTAGGTCGTAGAATTTCACTTTGAGAAATCCCATGATCATTCCGAACCCCCCTCTTTTGCAACTATGCGACCTCTAATGACTCACATTTAGTATTGTGACCTTTGTAAAGCTTATATTTGTGACCTTTCTCCTTTTCACGCACATAGTAAAATTAGAGAGTAGATCTTAGAGCTAAAAACATGGTTAGAGGAGTAGCATGCAAAGTATTGTGACACATTTGAAGCATGGTTGAATGAGATATACAACAAGGAGTTGTAACGATTAAATCTTGTAGAAGAGAGTGATTATATATGAAAGGCCAGGTGCAAAATGATGTGTCTAAACCATCACTAGTGAGCACATTGCCAAATCTTGGTTGTGAGCTCAAATATTTATTAGTATGTAAGCGCCAACCTATGGTATCCCATAATAGAAGGAAACAACGCTTTAGCACCAAATAAAGGACAATCATAAGATTGCAAGGAACAACATCCAAGGGATCATGTAGAACTATGAGCCATGTATTAGATGAATGAGGCGTTGAAAATTATGCATTGGCTACAACCAACACAACGAAGGAAAGGGTTACAAAGGCACTAAGGAAATGACACACATAAAATTGCATGCAAGGTTTTGGTCACAAATCAGAGGCTTAACATTTATTTACAAGTGTGATTTACACTAGAGCACGATTGTGTGATCCCTCCATATGCTCCTTTACTCTAAGGTCGCAAAATTACAAAGGTGAACCTTAGTGATGTGTTAGTAGAATGCGATCTCCTTTGAGATGTGATATGTGACCTACCTGAAGAATTCATATGCAGGCAACTTGTCATGGAGTGCAATGTTCTAGGTACCAACAAAGAACAGGCATACATTTCCCCTTAAGATGGTCTGAATGTATTCTAACCACTTGTAGAAGGTGTAATTGGATTCAATTTTCTTTTATAGTTAACCAAATCAAACCATAACCTTTTCTTCAACAAAAAAAAAAAATTAAAGTTCAAAAATTGTCATGTTCAGTGAATAGGGACTCTATAGTGTGAGCAGGAAACGCACTATTGTCATAGGAATTCTTCATAGTGAATAGGAATACTTGTAGGTGACAATTTGGTGGTTTTTTATGCTTCAACTTCATTATGTGTATATCAATCCTGACTCTTCCTCCATGGTTGTCCCTAGAAACACACGAGGTGCTCCTTAAGGTTGTTTCCAACCCTGGATAATGCCAAGGAATCCATTCTACCTCAAATATGCTCTATGTTTAGACGACATAATGCAAGGAAAAGGGGCCTTGCTAGGTTTTGAATTTGGTGACCTATATGTGACCAATTACCATCATTTTGGGCCATTCTTGAAAAAAAAATCGAAGCAATAGTCCAAATAGCTAGACGGCACCTCCGATAGCAACAAAGTATGAGTCCCAAAGTTGGCAAATAGTGAATGGAAGTCAAGCAAGACCCTGCAAAATCCACTTACTCTTACAACATCGTTGCACAAAGGGGGGCTATACAGGGGTCCAATTAATATAATTCCTTTAGTCAATTTATTATGTTTTATGTATTCTTTGTCTACAAACATGAATAACCATTGTAATTTTTTTGCAAGGTGAAGAAGGACAAGAATTTCAACCTATGTGGAAAGAGATAGACTTTCCCACAAGAGGTTTCATTACTAGGGTTTCCATTGGCGAGTAATATGACTCCTTACAAGCTTAAAGATCCTTTCAACATGCTCAAAGCCATGACTGTTGGGTATGGATTCTGATTATCTTCCTAATTCAAAGGTTTTTATTTCAGCTAGATGTATACCCCAAGAAGACTGTACACCCCTCCACACAGTGGGTACGGGGGGGACCATCCCCCCTGGCTAGGGGGTTCGGGGGCAACACCCCTGAAGCTAAAAATAGATGAAAAATTGCCTTGTAAAATATTGTAATTTCATAGTCAATCTGGGCCATGCATTAGGGGGATGATCTAATGGTAGAAGTTATGTTAATTTAGGGTTTTTTGCCCTAGAAGGAAATCCTTAATTTATATGAGGGAATTGTATTGCGGCTATGTATTATTATTCTGAGAGAGAAAGGAAGAGGGGATTGTGTGAGAGTGAAGAAGAAATTAGATCAGATTTGTTGTAGGTTGTATCTCTTTATTTTGTTGGATGATATAAAATGAAGGACTAGTTGTTTCTCCATGGACATAGCCCAAATTGGGTGAACCACGTATATCTGTGTCTGTCTTGTGTTATGTGTTTTTGTGTTTATGTTTCCGCAATATTTTATGTGTTCCATTGCTCTGTAATATATAATTTTTTAATAATGACATCAAATTTGGTTGGATGTAAAGGAGGGGAAATAACAGGAAAATAGATATTTGACTCTTAGTTCATTGGCCTATGCATGTATCCATATCTTTGTAGCAACATTGGCAACAATGATTCTAGTGTTTCTAAGAACCCTTTGTACTCTCCTCTTGTATCCTCTGCTATCATAATGTAAATGTTTCTCATCATGATGCCAACAGTGATGTTGATATTGATTTGAGCATGTAATTTCCATTAGATGTGAGAAAGAGTCATGAGGAAGATCAAAAGTCATGAGGGTAGGTGAATGGTCACAATAGATGAACAATCACCTCACCTTTATAAGTATACCCTCATACCTCATTTTTGGAGGACTTTAGCACTTGATCTTGGACTAGTAGTAGATAGTTGTTATAAGCTTGAGGAGCTCGAGGCACTCAGCTCTTGGCATCTAATAGGGTGAGTTGTAGTGAGATTAGGGTTTTGTATTGGATAATGGCATAAGCATCCCATGTTCCACTATTGGGCTTTGATGAATTGCAATATATGTACTCATGTTTGCAGCAAAAATAATAATAAGTTCTTTATTTCTGGCATGGATTCCCATGCTTACTCATAGTGGTTGTATCAGTTGTTTGGTGTTCTCATTGTATTTGTATGTGTGCTTTCAAGCAGGAAATATGTTATGTGTTACACTAAAATTTGTCACCATGACTATCTGCAGTTAGTATGGCTACATCAACAGTCATACTATCCTCCTTGTCAAGCCTTATACCTCTGCTCTCCATGTCAAACTTCAAGAAAGAGAGAAAGTCATTAAAAATCATGTTTATCTCTGGGTACGCAGGTTCTCTTTACCTTGCCTGCGTGTACGCATCCCAAGCTCATTGTACCTGCGTACTTGTACGCTCTGTAAGTCAAGGGATGGATGCGTACTCCCTGTAAAGCTCAAAAGGAACGAGTTTCATCTTAAAAAAGTTACTTGTGGTCATTTCTAGAGCATTCTAGAAGATCGTTTGACGTGTATTGAGCGCCTCCAGATGGTTCATGCATCCCTATGATAGAGGAACTTATCCCATCAAGAGAGGAGCTACCCCATCCAAAAGAGGGAGTATCCCATTGATGTTGGAACTGAATAACTTCCTCTAGAACACTATAAATACAGGCATTGGGCCAGAGGAGGGGAGGTTGAAAGCTGAACATTCCAAAGGGTAGATGCTGCTGGAATTAGGACTTCCTTGTAGAAGCTTTTGAGGAGAGATTACCATCCTTTCTTGTTTCATTTGGAAGTGGGTGAGCTTATCAAAGTAAAGGAAAACTCTTGCTGGACCCTGGGAGGAACTTGCACAACACCAAGGCTCAGGTTGTAATGGTTTCTTTTGTTTCCTATTAATACAAATAAGTCCATTCTTCTCAACAACTTGTTATTAATGAGTTGTTTCATATACTCCTTGGTCTATATGTTTAATATGTTTTATTTTATGGGATATTCAGGTGCTATGTAATCGTTTGATTGTTAGTGAATGCAGGTTTCGAAGTG